>VDFB02377170.1:298987-332618 GCA_007258455.2 Sequoia sempervirens | reverse complement strand
TATGAATAGGTGTTGCGTAGGTGATGTGCCATAGCCCCATGTCGTGAAGTTGGTCCTGATCCCTGTCACTCAGATCCCGCAAATAACCGAATAGATCTTGTGACATGTGCTCTCTACATTATAGCTCCCTCGCCACATCCTTCATCAGGAAGGGTCATCATGTTAAAAATTTTGAAAATCTTTTGTCGGGCGTCCAAAAAACCTCTCTAGCGTTGCAATCCGCGAAGGCATCGCAGTTTGATTTTTAATCAAACTTCAACGCTAGGGCACAAAAGGCCAAAAGCGCATAGCCGCGATGCACTTTCCTTCCCAGCGGTGCACTTTGAAAAGAAACAAGACCGCCATGTTGCAGTTTGTAAATCACCCTGCCAACCACGAGCTTAGCGTCAGAGTTTGGAGTTTATTTTCAAAACTTCAAACTCCACCGTCACGGTGCAATTTGATTTATGAGCGATGCTATATAGCTCCACTGCAGAATGACTAACTTTAAATGCATTAAATGAAGGCTAAAAATAAAAAAAGAAGCTCAAGAAAGGATCACTTACCGGTGCCCCAATGCCGAGTGGCCGCTGGTACGTCTAGACTCGATCGGAAATATGCATTAGAAGCTGTCATTGTGCCATATTGTCAGGAGGTCAGAGCTCAAATCTCAAGGTTGCTAAATGGTTGTGTGAAAATGAATTGAAAGTGACCCCTCAGAACCTTTTTAAGCTTGAAAATTAAGGTTTTTTCACCCTAATTGGCTATCTTGCTAGGGTTTTGGACCCTTGAAGCTATTTTCACCAGTTGAGGCCTGTTTTACATTGTTTTATTGCATTTAGACACATTTTTGGCCTCTTGGAGCCTTTTCGGACCTATCAAGCACCTTGTCCTCTTTTTTGGCCAAATCACCCAAAATTGAAATTTTCATCCAATCTCCCAAGGGGGCAATATATTGACTTTTTTTCTCTCACCGGGTAGTAGTGGGGCATGATTTTAAATAATGGAAAAATTTGGCTTTGATCGAGATCGTTTATTCTTTGAACCAACACAACAAGTGCATTGCTTCAAAGAGGGGAAAAATGTAGACACGTAAAATGTATCAATTGACATTGTGCATCTAATCCGACTACTAACATCGTTTCATCTTGAATCATCCCTCGGTCTAACCATTTAATCAAATCTCCTTGTCTGATAAAATTCATCAATATTCCTCGCTTAATTAAATAAACCAGTAATCTAATTAAGTCTCTCTCTTTTGTTAATTAAATCAATCAATCTGATCTAATTATCCCCATTTAATTAAATAATCAATTTTATTTAATTAAATCTCTAAAGTCTGTCTATTAAATTAAATAAATTAAAACCTTATTTAGTTTAATCTAACATCATCTCTTTTAATTAAATAAATAAAAATCTTTATTTAATTAATCATTTATCACATTCTTCTCATTATTTGATTTAAATAAATCCATAAATTTGAGTCAAATAGGTTGCATCATTTAATCCCCTTCATTAAATTAATTAACCTTGATTAATTTAATCTCTTATCATGTCCCATCCTCTAGCTTTTCCCACTTGCACATGAAAATAGATTTAATTGATTTATTAAATCCCTATTTTCCTCAACAAGGCATCTTTTTGGAATATTCTCCAAGTTTGAATTCAAAAATCCAAGTTCACATGTACATCCAACAAGGAATTTACTCTATCTTACATGTCCTTTGCCTTGAGCCAAGTGGCATTTAATGCATTTTCCCTTCCCTCTTGCAAGTCATTTCAACAAAATTCAAATTCAAAAATAGGCATTTATTGGCACAATCCTCAAAACTAGGACATCCTCCATCCACTCATAGATTGACAAGTGGCATCTTGCTATTGGTTGAATGTTAGTCCCACATTGCTCAAATTTGGACATTCATCCATCAATCTCATCTATAAATAAGAGGTTTCATTCCTCATTTATTCATCCACAAATTATGCAAAGTTACCATGCTCAAATATCTATCAAATTCTATCCATCATTCTTGAATCTTAGCTAGGTTATGCAGGTTTTTAGCTTGGAGCATTCACCATCCTTCATCAAAGTGGATTTCATGGGGAATCCTTGTCCTTACTTGCATTTAACAATCTAATGTGTTTGTTCTCATTGTTTTGCAGGTATTAGGATTGGGGTTCGCACATAACTTATCAGAAAATGAGCTAACGGCCTAGCTAGCGACTTCTAAGAGTAAAATAATAGTATGAAATATGAGAAATATAAATGAAGGTGATAAAGTAAATATACCAAAGCTAGGTTGACAAAGATGATTTCGTAGAAGAGCCTATTTACCAGCTAGCTCTGCAAAGTACGTACACATACACATAGAAAGAGAGGAAAATGTTGGGTGGTTGTATAAGGGCCTGCCTCAGTCAAACCCGCATTTAGATGTTTCCACCTCCACGAACAACCAAAGAAAATAGGATAAAGAGAATAATGTAGTAAAGAGCACAAAAGCACTACAAAACAGTAAAGAGTTAACTCAACCAAGTGATAGAAGGAAAGAAAGGGAAGCTTACCACCTCCACCAAGAGCACTCAAGGCTACTTAGGGTAGAAAATGAGAGTACTCAAGCCTTTGCTGCAATGGTGTTTCATTCCCAACTTATTCTACCAAAATGATGGAGTATTATGTTTGCTGCAATGAGTTGCTAGAATGTTTCTTGAGAGCTTGAGAGTGTGAGAATGGATGCCTGAAGTGTGTGATGAATTTCTTGAATGCTTAGAGGATTGTGAAGAAGATCGTAGAAGATGAAATGCTTGCTAAAGAGATGAATTTTAAGGAGTGGAGAAAAACAGCCATATTCAGGTCGGTCGGTCGAAGGGGGCATTACAACTTGACTCCCAATGAGATTGGAACGCCTCAATAGGTTCAGCCGCATGAATCTACTAGGGATCTAAGCACGCCGTGCAGATGTTTGCACGTCGCGCGGGTGTCCCCGACAAAAATGTCTCCATCGACGCTCAAAATAGGCACCAAGTGGGGTGCAAGCAATGAGCTTAGGTGGAATTAAGCCTTCGAACTTGGTTTTCTAAAGTGGAAGATGGCAAACGAGGGATTTGCACATGGGGTGCAAATTCACTCCTATACATTTTTCCCCCACTTTAGCGAGCACAAATACTGATGAATGCTCGGTAACGTAAATCAAGAAGAGTGTAAGGTTAGAAATGTATACCTAAACCATCAAGGAAGTAGATCTCAGTCTGGCGTACTTGAAGGTGTAGGGAAAGAAAAAGAGTCTATTGCTTCTCGGAACTATGAAGCTAAAGAAAGAAAATGCCTTACAAGTTCTCGGTCCTATAAGAAAGGTGTCCCCCAAAAACTCTAGCATGGAGGAGACCCAAAGGAAGCACCCTACAGGCTCTCAGTCCTGTAGGGAAGGTATTCTCCATGAACTCAAGCATGAAGATTACCCAAGGAAGCATCCCATAGGCTCTTAGTCCCATAGGGAAGGTATTCTCCATGAACTCAAGCATGAAGGACACCCAAGGAAGCACCCCATAGGCTCTCAGTCCTATAGGGAAGGTAACCACCAAGATTTCTCACATGGAGGAAACTTGAGAAAGTTCCCTACAGGCTCTCAGTCCCATAGGCAAGGTATTCTCCATGAACTCAAGCATGAAGAACACTCAAGGAAGTCCCCCATAAGCTCTCAGTCCTGTAGGGAAAGTAACCCCCAAGATCTCTCGCATGGAGGAAACCTGAGAAAGCAGACTCCATAGTGTCAAGAAGTCGCCACGTAGGCATGTAAGAAGACAGTCGCACAGACTGTCAACAGTTTTGAAAACTTTTGAAGGGGTCCCTTAGGAACTCATCGTGAAGAGGGGGTTCACTCAAGGGACACGTTGTTTGAAGGACGAGGTCTAGTCAGGCTGCCCCCAATCTAGATGTGAATAAAATGAAATAGGTCTAGTCGGGCTACCCCCAAGCTAGACATGATAGGATTCATTTGAGATAATAACTTTCAAAGGGGGTCCCTCGGGAACTTGTTGTGAAGAAGGGGGGTCCACTCAAGGGACACGTAGTTTAGAAGTAGATGTTCTCTCTCTCGAATCGATCCTTCATCAAGGAATCCTTTTGAAAGATGTTCACTTCACCAAGGAATTCAAAAGAAATAGTATGCCCCCACGTGAGGGGAAGTTCAAAGTTGTTCCCGCTTCAAAGGAAGGTTTTCAAGTCCCTTTTTACGAATGTGTGATCGAGGAAACATGTTTCGTTAGGGCTTCAAGTTGAGAATACAATTCTGAAGAAAGGTTTGTGATAATTTTCGAGAAAAGATCCGTTGACCACGAATGCATTTTCTAAAAATTGAAATGTTGAAGGAAAGGGTTGTCACACATGAGAGGGAAAACTCAAGCAAAAAAAAGAGAAAGATAAAGAGAAAGCAAAAGAGAGAAAAATATAAACAAAGGGCGCAGGGGGATCTGGTTTGGCGGGGTCAAATCTGCCCGAGCTCATAATAGGTAACCGCGATGCAAGGTGAAAGATTATCAATCCCCAACTAGATTAGGAAGAATGCACGGAAAAAAAAAGTAAAAATAAAAAATTGTGTCAACATGGAAGGAAAGCCTAAATTCCCCCAACACTTTGCATCGTCCCAAATTTATCAAAATTTAAGCACAAACATGGAAGAATGATGATACAAATAGAAGAAGGTTTATGACACAAAAAACACGACTACATCCAAGCACCAACAGGGGTGATGAGGATCATCCAGACACACATAGATAGCACGATCGTAGGGGAACACATCACGAAACACACACACACACATCAGATCAAGAAGAGGCCTCCTCCTAACATTGATCAGCCAAGAGGTCATTTTCTTCCCACTCTAGATCATCGCAGAGGGAAGGAGGATGAGCCTGTAGTGGAGGGATGTTAAGATGAGGGGTGTCTGACCCTCCCGCAACAAGGGCTATGGAAGAGGGCCCCTCGAGGTCCTCTCTACCGAGCTCTTGTGGAGTCAACATTAGCAATTTTGTGAAGATTGTTGACAAGGCCAAAACTTCATCCACAGAGTTATACATGCACCCCATAGGAGTGTCATGCCTAACTTTAGCAGATGGAGCAAGCTGAGCCTAAGATTCACCGCTAGGCTCACCGAGTGACTCGGAAGCGGTGACAAACTCAGGGGGAGCCGGGACTGGTTCCATTACTAGGACAGAACAAGTCAGCACAAAACCACCTTGTGAAGAAGGTGGGCTCCTCTTACACCCTTTGTTTCTAGAAGGACCACTCTCCACCTCTTTCTTCGCCGGAGGAGATGAGCTCCCCACAGATGAAGCTAGAGGTGAAGAGGAAGAGGAGGAAAGGACCGCATCAGATACGACTGAGGTATTAATCATATCCACAGGTTTCAAAAAAGGCTAAATATATCTAGAACGGACATCAAAAAATGTGGCTCGGTCAAAGGAGCGATGAACACCTGTACCCCCTTGGGGTTAGGTGTATTTTCACTCGCAACGGAAGCCGAAAACATTGAAGAACCAAACTGGAGAGAAGTAGAAGGGAGGGAAGAGAGTGACACTACAGGAGGCCCTAAAGTAGGGGTGGTCGTCTCTTCCTCCCTTCTTTGTGAGGCAACTTGCTCAACTAAGAGAGTCTTTCACCGACGCTTGCGTTCGCGCGCAAGGCGGTTTCTTCGGCTCTTGAAGCTGGAGGTCAGAGGTTGTGAAGGAGCAGAAGGATCCTTTTCAACCACAGGAACGTCCACTATGGTTGTTTCTAGTGGAAGAACGAATTCTTGTATGGGAGCACGAGAAACGAGTTGCAGGATAGGGAGAGGAGTCGGTTCAAGAGCCTCAGCAGCGGGCCTCTTCCTGCTCACTACTTTGGGAGCAGGAGCGGTAGGAGGCTGCAGAGGTCGAGACAAAGAGGAATCTCCTTGGGAGACCTTCTTCCTGTCATATCGAACGGGTCTAGGCTCCGTCGACAGAATAGGAAGCTCGAATGCAGGACACTTAGGCTTTCGCCAAGCGTGCACCATAGGATTCTCCTGCAAACGAGGAGTAGAACCTGATGGTACCACAACAAAGCGAGAAGTGTCAGATTGATGAGTGGAAGAGGAAGAAGGAGGATCATGAGATCGCTTCTCTTCTTCCTTCATTTGATCCTTAGCAGCATCGTTGTCAACCTTTAAGCAAGCCCTATGCAAAATAGCATAAGGCGAGGGAGGGTATCTAACTTTTGACCTTAGATGCCCTTTCTTGTAGTTCTAATACGTTTGGTGCAGAACGTATGTCCTAGGTGAGAGAGGACCAACAGGTGCAAACTAAGAGTAGTCCAAGGAGTAGCTGCCACGTGCAACTAGTGGTCTATAACTGGTGTCATGGATTATGTGTACGGAACCCCTGTGGATAAATTTTAGACATTTATGCATGACAAAGGGTACCACATTCATCGCCACCAACCAAGGGATACCCAATCTCACCCTAAAGAGCTCAGACCTAGGGATGATGTCAAACAAGAGGTTTACAAATTTAGGTCTTACAAGGATTGACAAGACGATACTACCTAAAGGGGGCACAGAAAGCACATCATGTGTGTGGATAGTACTCACCGGTGCATCATACCCATCTTTATGTAAAAATTTGATCAACATAATCTCCTCAGTTAATATGTTTACTTGTGACGTCGGATCAACAAGAACACCTGATACAATGTTTCCATTGATCCATGTGGGGATATAAAGAGGAGATGGTTCTTTGTTAAAACCCATCGGTAGGTCCTGTGAAGTAAAGGTTATTCCAGTACCACTTTCTACAGGCTGTGCAAAGGGGATAGGTTGATGCAAGAAGGAGGCCATCACGCACGCTAGACAATGCTTTCGCAGAGTCCCTAAAGGCACAAGGATAAGACAGTGACCCAACTAAGGTTTTGTTATGCAATACCTTTGGAACATTCCAACTATGCCAACTAGGGGTCGCAGGTTGGGTTGTAAGGCAACAACCTTACAACATTCACACCTACAACACTCCTAGAGTACAAGGAAAGGAACTATCAGTAATGCAAAAACAAGACCAAGATGGTTCATGTCGGATTCACCAAAATGTAAGGTAGGGGGACCTCCACGTGCAAGGCCCCAGGTCACGGAGGGCCAAGATGCGAAAAGCTGCCCTAACTTAAACCTCGGCTAAATGGGATGTTTAGGGTATGAGGATGAAAATGATGAGGACAATAGAGTCTTGCAACCACTCTGCAATCCCGAAATTTGAAGTGGGGCTAGGCGAGCTAGTTTATGAGCTCACTACTGTATCTCGAATAGCTCTTTGTCAAAGGATGAGAGTGCAGTTCCAGGATGACAACGCAACGCACTGGTGCCTCTTAGGTGTGCTGGCGTCTGTATGACCAAAGGACCAAAAACACAATATGAACTTATTAGAAAACAAGCTAGAAGCCTAGCTAGCGACTTCTAAGAGAGCAAAATAACACTATGAAATATGAGAAATATAAATGAAGGTGATAAAGTAAATATACCAAAGCTAGGGTGATGAAGATGATTTCGTATAAGAGCCTATTCGCCAGCTAGCTCCACAAAGTACGTACACCTACACACAAAAAGAGAGGAAAATGTTGGGTGGTTGTATAGGGGCCTGCCTAAGTCAGACCCCCGTTTAGGTGTTTCCACCTCCACAAACAGCCAAAGAAAACAAGATAAAGAGAATAATATAGTAAAGAGCACAAAAACACTGCAAAACAGTAAAGTGTTAACTCAACCAAGTGATATAAGGAAAGAAAGGGAAGCTTCCCACCTCCATCAAGAGCGCTCAAGGCTGCTTGGGGGAGAAAATGAGAGTACTCGAGTCTCTGCTACAATCGTGTTTTGTTCCCAATTTGTTTCTACCAAAATGATGGAGTGTTGTGTTTGTTGCAATGAGGTGCTAGAATGCTACTTAAGAGCTTGAGAGAGTGTGAGAATGGATGCCTGAAGTGTGTGATGAATTGCTTGAATGCTTAGAGGATTGTGAAGAAGATCGTAGAAGATGAAATGCTTGTTGAAGAGATGAATTTGAAGGAGTGGAGAAAAACATCCATATTTGGATCGGTCGGTTGAAGGAGGCGTTACAACTTAACTCCCAATGAGAAGTGTAATGTCTCTATAGGTTCAGCCGTAAGAATCTACCAAGGACGTAAGCGTGTCGCGTGAGCGTCCCTAATAGAAACGTCTCCACCGATGCTCAAAATAGGCGCCAAGTGGGATGCAAGCAGCAGGCTTAGGTGAAATTAAGCCTCCGAACTTGGTTTTCTAAAGTGGAAGAGGGCAAACGGGGGATTTGCACATAGGGTGCAAATTCGCTCCTATACACCAACCTATTTAAAATCCACCCAAAACCCACCAAGGGCAATGGACTGTAATATAATTACCATGGCCTAATCAACAATAAATAATAGGAATGGGACAAATTCCATCACCCAAAAAATGAGATAATTGACTTACCACTAGACGCTTCCCAACAATCAACTCTATAACAATTACTAATTGAGACCAATTTACAAACATATATAACAAACTTAGCGATAGTCATTAAATCATAAAATCCATCCAACCATATTATCATTATCACAAATAAAAATATAAACTTCTGAAACCAATAAATTTAATGGAATAATAGAAAAAGTATCACAATATCTTCATAATTAACAATAAACACGTTTCAACACATTACAAGTCAATACTAGGATTTGTACTAACCCTTAAATTTAAGTAAATAATTCTTATAAATATGTAGTCTTCAACATATATATAGATTCAAATGATAGCATAAAGAAAGTCAAATCATTTATACGCTCCACCAAAGAATTCTTATTAATCCAGGGCATTCTTTATAATCTTCCAGCATTCAGGTGCCATGCTAGCAATCATCTCAGAGGAATACCCCAAACTATTCCAAGTCATCGAGTTTTGTTCTGAACAGGTGGACAAAGCTTGGGTAAGATGGTTGTGGGCCCCATGGTAGCAAATATCAAGGGAGGGAATGCTTCTGCCTCAGACAAAGTGACCTGATCGATTCGCCACTTGATGACCGAAAGAGGAGAAATGAAATGGTTAGATTTGTTCTTTTTGCATGCTTACGTGCCCCAACAATCATTTTCCAACGAAATCGGGTTTTATTAGAAAACATGGGACCAGAGGTATTGACAGTCTGAGAGAGAAATCGAAGAAAATAAGCGCATTTCGTGACTGTTAGAAGGAAATTGGGTGTCCAATTTTGTGAAGGCTGGCCTATTTGTCGTATGAGTAAACGTCATGGGTTGAATTGTTGTAGATGATGTTATTTGTTTAAAACTTAGGTAATGCCATGTCCTTATATCAAGGTTGGTGACCTATTGCATTTTCCTTTGACTAAAAACTCTTTGACTTTTATAAAGACATGGCATTAAATAAGACCTTTGACTTTTATAAAGACCTGTCTTTAAATAAGGCCTTTGACATAGCATGTACCACTCAAAGTAGTAATCAATGTGATTTTAATATTTTCATTTCATGATTTAAATAGATCATCATCATAATGTTATGTTTTCTTAAAGTCAAAGTACTATTTTTTTGTATTTAAGCATTAAAATGATAAATAAATATATACATTTGAATATGTTTAGAGATAAATTTTTAATTGTTTTGAAAGAAAGATTATATATATGATTGATGAATTGGTGAAAAAAATATGTTACAAATCAATTTTAGAATAATAAGTTATGGAAACTTGCCTTTAAAAAATACAATGCTACTTTTCTGGAGAGTATAAATGATATCTTTCTTAAATGTATAATGCAGGCATCTCAAATGTTTGATAATGAAAAAAAATCTTAGAAAAAAGTAAATATAATTGACAAGTGTAAAGTCTAATTTCATGACTATTGCCACTAGTCTTTTGACCAATAAAAAAGATATGTACAACCTAAGTAGGCTAAAAAATATCTATTTATGCATGTGGGTTTATCTAAGAAAATTGGGCTAGTTAGTGTGATTATAAATCAATGTACCATCAAAATTGAAAAGAGAAAATAAAATAATAAAGATTAAAATAATAGAAAAGACACACCAAATGTATTGTAAAGATGGCCTTGCACATGTGTTGACTAAGCATAAAAAAATTCCCCATAAAGTTCTACATATCTTTAGTATAACCTAAAAAATTATTAGTATAGCCTAACCTACTCATATACCATGTTAGAAATTAGGATCTTAGGATACTAATCATTATAAAAAAATGTAAATAAATAAAATGAGAATTATACAAGCATAAATTTTATGCATTACACAAGATATGCATGATGAAAACCTTTTCAAGTAAAAATCCCATAAAACATCATTTTATTAAAAACTTACAAAAAATGTCTATTATAATATAGATCGAATTTGAGAACACTCTACATACTTCTACATGGCCAATAATACCTCATGTACATAGTGATATAATTCACTATAATTCTCCAAATTCTATTTCTCTCAAATGAGAGAACCTCCTTAAATACATGAGAAAGAGTAGCATAATATATGAAGGGGTATTAGTCAGACATATTCAACAACCACCATTCATAAACAATTAAAAATCTAATAGTTATTAGACTATAATTATTTCAAATGGGATATGCTTAATGAGTATATAATTTCTATAAGGATTTATAATCTTATATCAGAATAATATATAAATGTTATAAGGGTATGACCCCTAATAACATTATGTTCTAACAATATCTTTAGATCTTGCAAACAACAAAATAGTATCACCATGATACAAGGGTTTGTATAAAAAAACAAGGTAATTTATCTTGTCCATGTGAGTGTTTACTAAGTATCAAATAACCATGTGAACATAGAAGTCATGAATTTGATAAAAAAAGTTGCAATAGCTAATGTGGAGAATGAGAATGAGTCAAATATTGGGTGGTTAATAACACCATTCTCAATCAAGTTGATTTATTAAAATGAAATAGTATAAAGAAAATTGATTGACATGACTAAGAAACAATAGATATGAATACCCTTACTTTTTTCATGCTGCAATAAGAAAACAAGGTAAGATATAGACCCAATCCCTTCTATCTTATTGTCATCATAAAAGGTAAGTTGGTTCATAATTCATATGCTTTACTCTAGAAAAAGTAACATAGTGATTTCAAAATCTATTGTTTGTGTTCTCGCACTCGCTTACAAACTAGTTTTCAAGGGTATTACTCAACTTGATGGAAATTTGATTGCTAACATTGGAATGGCCAATAACTATCCTCTAGATTTATATTCAAGTGTGCAAGTGTAATTATACCATAAAATATGCATGCACGATCTATTTTCATTGATTCTTTGTTATTTTCTTCTCAAAGTGTATTATAGCAAAGATGTATGGATATGTGTTTTAATTTGTCCCATACTATGAACTAGTACCATCATGATCAAATGGTTTGTATAAACAATGAAGAAACTTTTACTCAACATGTGGAGCTCTACTAGGTAGCTATAGCCATATGGATCTAGAAGTAACAACTTTGCAAAAAAAAATCAATAATTGTTTAGACTATGTGGATGAGTATGAAACTCCTTAGGTGGTTAATGATACACTTATTTTTCAATATTTGGTATGCCTCAGCCTATTTGATGAATTGATCTCAAAAATTATGATGTTGATAAAGAAGCAGCTCTCGTGCTTCCTCAAATATATCTTGAGAAGGTAAACCAATTAGATAATAAATTTTAGATGTATTTTTAAGGTGCTAAAAATTAGATTAGAGGAGAATTTGGGGTTGTGCTCATCTCTCATTTTAGGAGTTAATAATTACATTCATCCCTATTATAGTTCAACTACACCAATAATGTGGCTAAATCAATAGATAAAAAAAAAAGGAATAAAAAACTATCTACCCTTGGTGGCACTAATATTGTTCTAAGGCAAGTTCATTCCATTTAGTCCATCAAGAAAACAAGAATGAGAACTTGTAAATATTGAGTGTGGGACATTCCATATAATTTAAAAGTAGTAAAAATATAGGTGGCCCCACAACTATAGAACTTAAAGGTAGATAGGATGGCCATAATTGGATCCAATTTTGGTATTATCTTAGTCTTTTTTAGTCAACATATAGATTATGTAAGTGAATAAATGTCAAAATGGTTTTTAGAAAATATATCATTGATAATGATGATCACTAGAAATAATTGACAATGACATAGACACTATACCTATCATCTAAAATGAAGTAGAATTTTCATCAATTCTAGGTGAGAAGCTAAACTAAGTTTACGAGAACAAAATAGTTCAATCAATTCTAATAAAATTTCTAGAGGTGATGACACACTGTGAATTTTCTTCTATTATGATTGAAAGTTCAAGAAGAAAGATAAAATATATATGGTTATTAAACTTGATATTTATTTAGATTATGAGATATTCCACAAAAAGATAAGTGATAAATAAAATTATTTGATAATGTTATTAATCCTGGTCTACTAGAAAAACCACCATTGCATATAAATTAAAAAAATAGTAATATATTTATATCTCTACACAAAAGCGATTATCTCACACTAGAAGATCAAGTGTAGAAATATATGAACAAAAAGAACTTTGTTACTAGCAATAGAGATCCCATCCAATGAATGTGAAAAGTATAACTATTAATGCTTTCCCTTGAAAAGCCCAAATTATTGTGAAGAGTAAAGAGAACAAAAATGCACCAAGAGAGTGATTGTAATGCCCAAAAATATTTTAAAAAGTTTCTTCCAAGGGAGAGAGCGAGCTATTTGAATGAGAAGAATTAAAAATTCCTTCCAAAATTGAAAACATTGATAGGTTTTGTTTTCTCAAAATGGGAGAGAGAAATATATTACTTTCTCATTCGAGTGTTACTACATCTATTGTGAGCAAGCCAAACATAAAGTATGATTTTGAATATTGAGAATCTTTGGGATGACAATCTATGACACAAATTTCTACATGTTGTGCTATCATTCAAAATAATTCTACTCAAATTTTGCATGTGTGTTCTCAATATGCCAAGAAATATATTATGCTCTTCAAGTGTGCGAAATAATATTTCTTGTAGGGATATTAAATGTTGAGATTAACCAAAAACCTTAAAGTGTGAATTAATAACTTTAGACATTGAGTGAACAAAATTGAGCACAATAATGTCTATTTTGGCAAAGCTTTTGATGTGATTCCAATTGCCTTTTATTTTTGAAATAATAATTCATGTTTATATAATAGAACACAAGAATAAATTAAATTTTAGATTGACTCATTTAAATGGGATTAATTTACTGTCAAGTCTCAATTTTGAGTTCAAATCACATAAATTAGAGATTGAAAAAAATGAAAAATAAAAATTATCAGGCAAAACATCTGGTCTAGGGAAATGGTGCCCTAGTCTAGCCATTTTGTACACTTTTAAGTTTGATTCATAATTTTAGGGTTTTCTTAATTAGGACTCATTCATAAAATGAGCACTTGTCGAGGTTAAAATAGTAAAATGGGATCGAGAAGGAGCTTTTTAGGGTGGCATTGATATGTTCTCTTGAGTTGGAGGGAAAGGTCAAGGCTAGGGAATATTTCTAGAAAATTTACTAATGAAGTGGACACCAAATCAAGCCCCAAATAAAGTGTGAAATTGTGCTTTCACCTTTTAGGAACCACAATTTATAACACTATATTTAGCCCCCACTTTAGTGGCCATATGACACTACGTGTATATGCAAGCTAAAGTACCAAATACTAAATTATGATATATGAAAAAGGATACCAAAAAGAATGTTATAGAGGATGTAGAACATTCAGCAAGTGAGAGAATGAAGCCCCCAACATAGTAACCAACAAACCATATCATTAGGAATCACATCTTGCAAAACCAACTTGTTATAAATCAGAAATCATATTACACATGTACAAATGAATGGGTTAGTCCAAAGGATAATGAAATTTGAGGGAAGATGTATGCCCCTTGTTTTCTGCTTGCTTTGTAGATGTAAAAATAGGGTGGTGATCTCTCCACATCGAATTGATTAGGATTTTGATGAAAATTCATTTTATAGGTTCATAAAGCATAATTATAAGGACCAAAGGGCATGTAATGAGAATGATGGAAGAACCAAGAATCCAATGCAACAGGCGACATCGAAATCAAAGTTTTTAATTCCTAGTTATGGTGATTTGAATGAGACATACTTAGAAATAATGGCATATTGTCAGTTGTGTTGCTATAAGTAATAAAAATTTTACCTTTTACTATTCATTTTGAATTTTACAGTTTGAGAGCATCTTGAACTAAGACAAGCATTCCTAGGAGTGAAAATTCCACAACGATGACTATATCATGCACCAAGGCTAGAGGCCCTAAGAGACCACATTGCATGAGGAGTGTCAATAGAAGAGGTAAGTCATTTTTTCACTTTCCATATAGTAAGGGGATCAATTTATAATATTTTAAGTGGTTTTGTTAAATATGGGGCACCCCTAACCAAAATTGGCACCCTAGACCCAAGAGGGCACCCCAGTCTAGCATTGGCACCCTAGACTTGCATGGGTGCCCTAGTCCAACTATAACACCCCTGACCAAGCACATTGTCTTAGACTTGTAATTTTCTATTTAAAGTTGATTTTATATTGATGAATATATCTTGATGAATGATAGGAACCTCCATAAATGTGAGAGCACCTAAGGATTGCTTATACAAACTTCTACATGACTATACCACATTATTTTAAATAGTAGAGCTAAGCCACTTGAGTGATATCGATTTACTTTGGATCTAAACCATGCCCACCATGAGGTACCATGATGTGATGTTGATGGAACTTATAGAGTGATGGATGTGGAAACCTCTCTACCTTTCATCTTTTGATGGGGGAGATGACCATGACACTTGAGGATGTGTATTGCATTCTACAATTACCCACATGAGGTAGAATCATAATCCATGAGGAGGGGAGGACATCAGATGACATCCTAACTGACCAGATTTATTATATCGATCGACTATGCTAGATGATTGAAAGGGATTAATATAGCTACAATGGTTTCTCTATGGAGATGTAGATATCTCCATCATTCACTATATCTTGATTATGACCATAGTACTAGAAATTACACTAGATGAACGAGGAACACACCTACACAGGGGCCTTGTACACACTATATGGGTGATGGAGGACCAACATACCATGTTCACCTAGGGGAAAAGCATGCTAGCCCACCTCTACTATGATCTTGGTCCATATGTACACTATGTTCTGTTGGTGTAATTAATATTTAATTACACATTAGCATAAGTTTACTTAGGCTTTATTTAATTCCTAAGTTTTAGGATCTTATCTTTATCTTATCGAGCTATCTTGTTGCTCAAGATAAGATTAGGTTTAGCCATATTTGCTTTTATAAAGAAAATCATATCATGTAATTATTGAACTCTCAAATAATATTATGTTGCACATCTTCTTGCAACTCTCTGCTTTTTCTTTTTTTCTCTTCTGTGGAAGGTCTTTTTGGTTTGAAAATCTAATCATGGGTTTCTAACATGGTATCAGAGCCTTGATTTGCAGCCCCTTCTCAGATTTTTTGAGAAAATCTTTGTAGAGTTTGTTCGGGATTCCTTGAGGTTTTTCATACCTCAAGTTTGTCTCTCTATTTGGGTGCTCTTGCATGGTCACTTTCGGCGCACGTTGGAAGGAAATCTGAGCTCGTATTTGAGTTTAGGGCTGTTGAAAAAGTCAAGATTGACTTTTGTTTTGCCTGAATCCGACATTTTATGCCAAAGTTATGAGGGTTTGAAGATTTGCCAGATCTGGGAGTTGCGAAGCTTCTGGTGCGTTTTCAGGCAAATCGGACCTCGCCATCAGATCTAGAGCATCTGAGAGGTGAAAAATGACATAATACACCCTATTTCGGCGTCAGATGTTTGTGAGGCAAATTTTTTTTACCTAGCAGGCCGTACAGCCCGCTAGGTATAGGTACGATATTTATTTTGCAGAAAAAAAGGTTTCTGCATATTTTTATAAATCAGGCTATTTAAATATTATTGTGGGCGAAATATTTTTGTGGTTTTTTATTAAAATGGTGGATTAAATTTTTTTTGGAGGGTTTGATTTATTTCAGTGGACAATTTAAGGTGAAAATCTTTTTGCAGGGGTCGTAGCCCTGTCGGCCCCATCCGGTCGACTGTATTGGGTTTCCCACCCCGCCGACCGTCCTTCACCGTCGGTCGTTTTGTTTCCCACCAACTGCCAACATTATCTTCACCGGCTTATACTTCCCACCATCGACCCCTATCTTCTTTGGCGGATGTTGCCACCCTGCCAACCCCTTACCTTCCAGCCCCCGGTCTTATCGCTGGCCCCGGGGGGCACTCTACTGTCAGCGGGTGGCACCAGGAGTGGTGCCACCTTATTACAGCCATTGGACCACCCGCCCGCCGCCCACCCAGCAGCGGGTTCTTTTTTGCTTTTTCGGAGTTTGTGGTCACATGGGAGACCGCCGGCTAGCCCAAAAGGGGCTTAATTTTTGCGCCCATTTAGCCTGTGAAAACCCTTATTTGCTCTCATACAGCTATTTTTTTCATTTTGGCATAACTTTTGATCCCGGAGGCGGATTTTTTGAAACGAGATATCACCAAAAAACTGGTGAGCCCAATTTTCTGATGGTGTAGTCTGTTTCCAGAGATTTTTCTGTTTGATGGGATATTTTTCTAATTGAAGTCAGATGTTCAGATTTCACTTCGGAGGGCATATCTTTTGGCTCGATGATCCTTTTTTCATCATTTTCATGGCATCGGAAAGCTGATTCTGTCCTCTACACAGATCTGACATCAATTTATATTTTCTATTTATGCATGTTTGTATGCTCTCCTTTTACAATCGTCGGGTTATTGTAATAAATGAATTATAATAAAGTTCCATTCAGGGGGTTTTTTGCATATCCATATTCATCTTGATTTGTTGGCAACTCGTATGGGTTATCTGGTTTCCCAATTTCTTTTGGCCACATTTTTTTCTATTGCTTGACACATATTGGATTCATCGGTTCACACTTCATTTGAGAGATTATGTTTCTTGATCCTCATTGGTTCAAATTCTTCTCAGTTCGAGGGCCATGTTTTTATGGTTATTGTTCCAGAGTCTATTTTTGGTACTCCTTCCCATGGAAGAGTTTTAGTCATAGTTTGGCATCGGCATCGAGATACATGGTTTCTAGATTTTGTCATCATCTCATCTACTGTTGCTTCACAGATTCCAGGGTTGTTCTAGTTTGTGAGTTTTTCAGTGTTCTGTGGCATCGGGTCTGCTGTCACATTATCATGATTCCAGTTTTGGTTTCTTGTAGACAAAGGTATCTTTCCTTGCTTGTCAGATTGTGGTTCTAGTGTTACTCCATAGTGTTCTTCTAGTGCTTCTTTGTAGCAGTCATCTCATTGTAGGGGGGTTTTGTCCCACTGGGTTTTCCTTCTCTACCTCATCTTTGCATTTGTACATGAGTACCTGATCAGGCCTTATTGCTGGGACTCATATTTGCATAATAATCTGCTTCTCCCTAAGTTGCACTTATGGGGGGGTGTTGGTGTAATTAATATTTAATTACACATTAGCATAAGTTTACTTAGGCTTTATTTAATTCCTAAGTTTTAGGATCTTATCTTTATCTTATTGAGCTATCTTGTTGCTCAAGATAAGATTAGGTTTAGGCATCTTTGCTTTTATAAAGCAAATCATATCATGTAATTATTGAACTCTCGAATAATATTATGTTGCACATCTTCTTGCAACTCTCTACTTTTTCTTATTTTCTCTTTTGTGGAAGGTCTTTTCAGTTTGCAAATCTGATCATGGGTTTCTAACATGTTCAATGCAATTATTGATGGTATGCCCTCTTCTTTGGGTATGGGTATTCGAGCACATCACTTGTACATAACCTATGAGATATCGGATAGAGGTAGCATGGAATTATATCCATGAGCCTATTCTTACCCATTGACGAGACCATGGAAACATGGAAATTTATTATATTAGCATGGGGTAGGTGCATGGAGATGGGTAGCCAATTTGTGGCCACTTTCAAAAAATAGTTTTGAAAAGTCATAACGCGAGCGCGTTATAACATGCTCATGTTATGGCTTGGTGGGATGAGCCTGAGGCTCGCCCACAACGAGCCCATAATGCGAGTGCGTTATAACGCACTCACATTATGACATGCTAAAAGCAAAAAAAAAAGTGAAAGTCATTCACTCTACATTTCGATTGTTTTTTTGTTGTGCTTGCATTCTAGGAGGAGGCATTGTGCAAAAATTTTCACCAAGGGTTGCTATTTCTTCACAAGGATGGCACCACGATGAGGAGGAGGTGTGAGAGGTAAGGATTGTTTGCTTTTTGTTTTGAATTTGTTAGTTTTAGGTTGTATTTGATATATATTTTTTTAAATTTGTAGGAGATGTAAATCAACCTACAAACCCTCAAAATCCTCAACAAGAAGAGCAACCAAATCCTCAAGAAAAAAATCAACCACAACAACAACCTCCTCCACCAATCACTCAACACCCTCCTAGCACTCAACAAAATTTGATGAGTGAAATTGAGAACAACAAAAAGAAAATCGGATTTAATCAGTAGGTTGAGTGATCCAAATGATTCAACCACAGAAAGAATGACCCTAGCAAGTTCATTGAAAGATATGTTAAAAAATGTAGATTCAATTAGAAAACAAATAATTGGATGGCAAGATAGGAGGCAGGTGGCTAGGGCTTATTATGCGGATAAACTATCATACAAAGATGTAAAGGATTTAAAATTACAAAAGGTGATTTGTGCTCATTATTCACTGACCCACACACAAATCAAAATCTTACCCTCAATGCGAAGAGGTTTCCTATTCATTGGTGCCACCACCAACAGATTAGGAACTATTTTTATGATAGGTGGTACATGGTATTTGATTAACCACCGTGCAACAATTGTGAAGTCCCACAGTATTTCCTTAGGAAACTATACAGTGAGTTCATATTGAACAAAATCCCAAATTATTTTGATATGAGGGACTTCTAGGGGAGAGGTGGGTGGTCGGCTCAGGATAGACCCGATGCACAACCGGATCCTACGTGGCAAGTGAGATGAGATCTCGCTAGGATGCCTCATGAGCATGTTGTTATGCCTTCCGTCGCGAAGGAGAGTGTCGACGTAGAGACATTGCAAGCGATCAACACTTTGGCCTAGAGTGTCATCCATCATACTAGCCCTATTCTATAATGCCATCTAGGGGAGTCTTCAAGTGGTGGCCTTCAAATCCATGTGTGTCAATCTTGTGGGGTGACTTGTTCATATGAATCCACCAACACTCAGGAGGCTACTACGCAGGATCCGTCTACAACTATGGAGATGGAGAGGGCAGTTAAAATTTTGCATGAGGCATATGGCATTGATAGTCAAGTAAAAGTTAGCATGTTCATTGAATTTAATTTATTAAATTTTGATTTTGAAATGCAAGATAAACTAATTTAGTTTTATGATTTTAATAAAATTGCAAGGTCACAATGTTGAGACTAGATACACCGGCCCTCCACCTACTTATTTCTGCAGTACAAATATTGGTGGGGTATATAACTAGTAAACAGTTATAAATTTATTACATGTTAATAGCATTGTTTTATGAATGGTATTTTAATATGTGATTTTGGATGTTGAATAGGCTAATATTCAAGGTTTCGAGGGAACACCTTCTAGTGCCAGTGGATTTACTCAAACCTACACATAGGTAATAGAATAAAGATTTTAATTAATGAATTGCACTTAATAGATTTGTGTAGTTTATATTCATATTGTTGATTACGTTGCATTGCACATCATTCAAACTCAAAGCATTACTTCACATTCCATAACTAATAACTAGATGTTGATAGATGACAAAATTTCAACTAAAATATAGTTGTTTAGAAAGTCAACATAAGCAGTGATGCAATTACTTCACCATGAGACCACATTTCTTCGAGGCATTTCTTCAAATAGCTCACCACCTTTTCTATGATACCACATTTTCCATACATGTGTACCAAAGCATTTTATCAAACTACTCACTTCCTTGCAGCTATGGCTAAAAGCATAAAATAGGTGTTTTCCAACAAACTATGGATGCTTGGAAAAATATCTATCAAAGCATAATAGTAAGCAATAATACCATAGAGAAGGCAATGAACTTTCTGAAAAAATGCCTGAAAGAAATGCGGTCTTATGGTGATGGAATACCATGATGTGCATTTGTTTGTAATGGCATTCCATCACCACGAGACCCCATTTCTTTGAGGCATTTTTTCAAACAGGTCGCTACCTTCTCTATGCCACCACACTTATCCTACATGTCTACAAAAGCATTTGATCAAACGGTTCACTGGCTTGCTGCTATGGGTAAAGCCTAAAAACACATCCTTTTGAACAAGATATGGATAGGGAAAATAGTAAGCATGAGAATCATAAATATGTAGTTTAATAAGTACTCTTAATTTTGTTCATTATCTCATACATTATAAGTCATGACGTGGATCACTATTGCAGTTTTTATGATTGAATAATTTGTTGCTTTATTTTTAGTTGTTGCAAGCCAAAACACCTCTGAATGTGATGAGAGCAATGGAGATCAGTGTTTCATCTGCTATACAATCCTTGATAGCTTTGATAGGGGAGGTATGAGGCAAATTATTAAATTTCAATTTACATTTGTTGTTATAGATGTTAGTGAAAAATCAAACCATTATTGATTCATAGTTTAATTTCTATTTGGATGGTTTATACAGGGCTTGAGCACGCTTGAGCATGGGTGTGTGAATATTTCCCTCATGGAGAGAGATCATGAGATGGCAGTAATTGATTATTTTGTTAAATATATCATTTTTTATAAAATAATTTCTATATATATTAATGTCTTTACTTCTTATTGTAACAGTTAAAAATTCACCATGAACTAAACACTAGGAGGAGCAGTAGGAGCACTCCTCGAGTGCAACACAAATGAGTGACAAACCTATCACCATCTAATTGACAAGCAAAGGGAAAGAATTTATTTCCAGAGCATGGAGAGCAATGACTTTTGATTCCAGAGCCCTTTGTTGTATGCCTACATGGCAGTTTTGTACATATTTTGTATTGGATATATTTGAAATTGTATGCCTATATGGCATTCTCATAAGCCTATATGGCTATTTTGTACCTATATTTCATACTTATATCGACATATATTGATGTATGCCTACATGGCTATTTGGTTAATACAAATCTTTTTTATCGATGGTGTCCATATTTGCATTCTAAATTGATGGTTCAATACATGAGTTATGTGTATTCAAGTGTATACTTTACAACTTATGTGTGTTCCAATGCATACTTTGCAACTTACGTGTTTTCATGCATATAGCTTGTATTTTTGTATACTATGTATTCGTGTGTATACTTCAAGGTTTACTTGTTTTTGAGTACTTGTGCTAGCTTATTCACATGTACATGCTTGAATTATTCATGTGTATACTTATTAATTGGTTAGCCCTAGCATTAATCATTGTTGTCCTTCATGGTTTGTCTTGAATATTAATTGATCAATGCTAAACAACTTTATCTAAAAGAAAAAAACACGTTTTCAATTGGTATTCCATGAAATGATTCATAAAAAGATTCCAATAAATTTAATCCATTGATTGGAACAACTCAATTAATCAAAGGATACATAATCTTCACAACACTTGCAAAGCATAATATTCAGAGTAGATGAAGTAGTTAACTTCTTGACACATTATCATACAAACATTTATCTTCAATAGTCTTTAAACATTTTCACAGCATAATCTTGATAGTGCAAAATGAATTGTTATGTTCTTGATGCGTCACCATATAAACACGTCGAAAGATTTATATGTCAACTTTTTTGCAATATTATTTCTTGTATATGAAATGGACTCGGGAGAAAGCAAGTTATAATTTATAATACAAATAAGAAATGGACACAACACTATCCTAGACCCCCGAATAGGTATATTTGACAAAGAAACACGCTCTCAATCACTCCAATTGGAAAACACCATTGGGTAGCATTTACCAAATTATGATGCCCCTTGACTTTACCCACTTTTACTCCCTCAAACCTCTCTTTTTCATTCAAAACCCCTTTATTCCCAATTAGGGCATCATGCCATAACATACTTTTGACCCCCCTTGTCCTTGCAAACTATTTGAGCACATCAAACTCCACAACCTCGCCCTATTTTCAACCTATTCTAACTTATTCTCAAGCAATTTCTTCTTTTCACCTCGTCTAGCCTTGCTTTTAAGGCCTAAATTCTAAATTTTGAATAGGGGCAGTGTTAGTAATCTCTTCCAATGCCTTTATCATTGCTATTTTCTTATTCATACTTACATAATTGACTCAAATGACCCCACACTAACTAAAAAGTAAAAGCAAGATTACAAAATGGCCTATCGTGGCCTTATTTGACATTATAATGACTAAAACTATTGATTTAGACCTTCTTCATCAAATGGAGGAACAAGGTGTTTTGCACCAATGATCATATGCTTTTTGTGTGGAATATTCAGACTTCTCAACTATCATGTGTATGTTCTCTTTTTCATTGTTCTGCATGCCATCATAAGGGATCAAGTCGGTTGAACGTAGCTCAGATCAATTTTGTGTGTTTGGGTGCGAAAGAGGAACATTCCTAGTGTAAACCTACTATCAGGACATGTTGGAGCAGTTAGTTTGGTCAAATGAATTGCAAAATGAAAGTTGCACCACTTTGCAACTTTACAATGCTTCAATTTGACACTTTTTCTATCAAGTGAAAACTGGACACCACAGGAAAATGACCCTGAGATAACAAAAATTAAGAGAGGTTATTGTAGAGGGGCACAACGCAATTTCGTAGGCTTAGACGGAGAGTTTGTAAGCATCATGGTTTCCGAGTAAATAGCCCGTCAAATTGCTTCCCTTTTGCACTTTGGACCCTTAAGGGATCGACCCAATTAAACGTAGCTCGGAGTGATTCCTCATGTTTGGGTGAAAAAGAGGACCATTCCTAGTGTAAACATACCTATTCAGACGTGTTGGAATAGTTTTTTTGGTCACACGAGTTGCAGAATGAAAGTTGCACCACTTTGCAACTTTGCACTGCTTGCATTTGACACTTTTTCCATCAAGTGAAAATTTGTTGCCATAGAAAAACCACTTCAAGATAGCTAAAACCAAGAGAGGTTTTTGTAGAGAGGACCAATGCAATCCTATAGGATCAAATGAAAAGTTTCTAAGCATCACGATATCCGAGTAACAACATGTTGAAGTTTGCTTCCCTTTTACACTTTGGACCCTTAAGGGATCGGTTCGGTTGAACGTAGCTCAGAGCGATTCTGCATGTTTGGGTGTGAAATAGGACCATGCCTAGCATAAAAATACCTCTTAAAACATGTTGGAATAGTTTGTTTGGTCACACGAGTTGTAGAACGAAAGTTGCACCACTTTGCAACTTTGCACTGCTTTCATTTGACACTTTTTTGATCAAGTGAAAATCTGCCGCCATGGGAAAACCACTCTGAGATAGCCAAAATCGAGAGAGGTTTTTGTAGAGAGGCATAAAATGATCCTATAGGATCAGATGAGAATTTTCTAAGAATCATGGTATCCAAGTAACATCATGCTAAAGTTTGCAGCCATTTTGCACTTTGGACCCTTAAGGGATCGATCTGGTTGACCATAGCTCAGAGTGATTCCATATGTTTGGGTGCAAAATGAGACCATTCCTAGCATAAACATACCTATTCAGATACGTTGGAATCATTGGTTTGGTCACACGAGTTGCAGAACGAAAGTTGCACCACTTTGCAACTTTGCAATGCTTGCATTTGACACTTTTTCCATCAAGTGAAAATCTGCCGCCACGGGAAAACCACTCTAAGATAGAAAAAACTGAGAGAGGTTTTTGTAGAGGGGCCCAACACAATCTTGTAGGTTAGATGATAATTTTCTAAGCATCACGGTATCCGAATAATAATATGTTGAACTTTGCAGCCATTTTGCACTTTGGACTTAAGGAATCGATCCCGTTGAACGTAGCTCGGAGCGATTCTACGTGTTTGGGTGCAAAAGAGGACCATGCATAGATTAAACATACCTATTCAGATGCGTTGGAATAGTCCATTCAGTCACACGAGTTGTAGAATGAAAGTAACACCACTTTGCAACTTTGTACTACTTGCATTTGACACTTTTTCCATCAATTAAAAATCCGTCGCCATGAAAAAACCACTCTGAAATAGCCAAAACTGAGAGAGATTTTTGTAGAGGGGCCCAACATAATCCTATAGGATTAGATGAGAAGTTTCTAAGCATCACGGTATCTAAGTAACAATATGTTGTAGTTTGCAGCCATTTTGCACTTTGGACTCTTAAGGAATCGATCTAGTTGAACGTAGCTCAGAGTGATTCCAGGTGTTTGGGTGCGAAAGAGGACCATTCCTAACATAAACATACCTATTCAAATGTGTTGGAACAGTCTGTTTGGTCACATGAGTTGCAGAATGAAAGTTACACAACTTTGCACTGCTTGTATTTGACACTTTTTCCATCAAGTGAAAATCTACTGCCACGAGAAAAACCACTCCGAGATAGCCAAAACCGAGAGAGGTTTTTGTAGAGGGGCCCAACATAATCCTATAGGATCAGACAAGAAGTTTCTAAGTATCACAGTATCTAAGTAACATGCTAAAGTTTGCAACCATTTTACACTTTAGACTCTTAAGGGATCGATTTGGTTGAATGTAGTTCAAAGCAATTCCATATGTTTGGGTGTGAAAGAGGACCATGCATAGTGTAAAAATACCTAATCGAACATGTTGGAGCAATATTTTTGGTCACACGAGTTGCAAAACGAAAGTTGCACCACTTTGCAACTTTGCACTGCTTGCATTTGACACTTTTTCCATCAAATGAAAATTTGCCGCCACGGGAAAACCACTCTGAGATAGCCAAAACTAAGAGAGGTTTTTGTAGAGGGGCTAACACAATCCTATAGGATTAGCCAAGAAGTTTTTAAGTGTCACAGTATCCAAGTAATAGCATGTTGAAGTTTGCAGGCATTTTGCACTTTGGACTCTTCAAGAATTGATCTGGTTGAACGTAGCTCAGAGTGATTCCGAATGTTTGGGTGTGAAAGAAGATCATGCATAGTGTAAACATACATATTCGGACGCATTGGAACAACCTATTTGGTCACAAGAGTTGCAGAACAAAAGTTGCACCACTTTGCAACTTTGCACTACTTGCATTTAACACTTTTTCCATCAAGTGAAAATCTATCACCACGGGAAAAAAACTCTAAGATAGCCAAAACCGAGAGAGGTTTCTGTAGAGGGGCCCAACATGATCCTGTAGGATCAAATGAGAAGTTTCTAAGTGTCACGGTATCTGAGTAACAAAATGTTGAAATTTGTAGCCATTTTGCACTTTGGACTCTTAAGGGATCAATTCGGTTGAACGTAGCTCAAAGTGATTCCACATGTTTGGGTGCGAAAGATAACCATTCCTCGCATAAACATACCTATTTGAACATGTTGGAACAGTCTGTTTGGTCACTGAGTTGCAGAATGAAAGTTGCACCACTTTGCAACTTTACACTGCTTGCATTTGACACTTTTTCCATCAAGTGAAAATTCGCCGCCACAAGAAAACCACTCTGAGATAGCCAAAATTGAGAGGTTTTTGTAGAGGCACCCAATACAATCCTGAAGGATTGGACGAGAAGTTTCTAGGCATCATGATATCCGAGTAACAACATGCTAAAGTTTGCAGTCATTTCGCACTTTCGACTCTTAAGGGATCGAGCAGTTAAGGAGTTCAAAAGGTAGTTAGATCCATGGGTAAATTTTAGTTTGAAGTAGAAACATTATAAATATATTGTAAGGGCTCGATGAGAGGGGAATCTTGAAGATTTGAAGCAATAAAAGTTGATTAGCACTGCTTTTTATCAATTTTTTTGTATTTTTCCATTCTTCGTAGACTTGTACGATCTCATATAAGGGTGTTTTGACTTGCAAACTGTAGAAATATCTTATAGCATGTGTTAAATTTCATTTTCAAAAGTTTTGAGAGTCTTATTTTAAATTTGTGGAGTTTTATCTTAGATTTTCTTAATCTACCATGTTAACCCTGTTTTTGGGGTGTTCAAAGTCACATAAATGTAATTTTTTCCCATTCCACCCCCTATGACTATTGTGATTGCTGGAATGGGATTGTTTTAGTTTGGAATAGGTGGTTTCAAGCTTGTTTGTGAAGGGTAGGTTTGATATTGTGTTGGGTGCGATGCCCTAATGTGAAAATATGAGTTTTCCTCATGAAAAGTGAAGGTTTTGGTGGGCCAAAGTGAGTTTTGAGAGAAGGCAGCATTATTTTATGTTTGATTAAGCTTGTGTAGACAAATTAAAACTTGTTTGAAGAGGTTTTATGTTTAGGGTAGATTGGGTAGTGACTTTTTCAATAAACCCTTAGGGTTTTGGCTAAAAAGTAGGGTTTTATGGATTACCCTTTGTATAGTGGTATGTCAAAGGTCTGAATGTGGTTTTTGAGGTTTTGACACATTTAAATTGCTACCCCAGGGTTTTTTAGGGTTTGGATAAGTTTCAAGTATAGTTGCTTTGGAAAAAGAGGCTAATTAGAAGCCTAAAACGGTGAAAAGGTGAAATTTGAGTGCTCTGGTCTGAAGTGATCATAGGTGGATTTTGAGTATGTCAAAGTTTGTTCAAATGGGTCCCTAAAGAGGTTCATGTCATGGACTGAATTAGGTTTCATTGAGATAAGTTACCCGATTGAGTTGATTCTTAGTGCTACAAGGGAAAAGAGTTATTTTGAAGAAATGATGAAATTGTGAGGAGTTTATGGTTTGACAGTTGTGTTTGCATATTGGAATTGTGACTTTGTGTGTTGCAAGCCTCCCCCTATTGCATCAATCCACAAACCATCATATTGACTATATCACATGACCTTTTAGGGTTGAAGCCACAATAGTGGTTTACAATTCAGTGAGGAAGGAAAACTCTAAAAAATGACTATGCCAAAAATGTGATTTTGGGGGTTCATACGAACCCTCAGTTCAAGCGAACCATTCCTAGTTTCTTGCCAAAAACCAAATAAAAATGCATTATGTGAGGTTGTTCACTCGAACCCCTGAGGGTTTGTACAAACCCCCCTTAACCCTCATTCTTCCCCTTAGACACAAAAAAAACCTAAATTTTTTCACTTCAAAGCTCTTTTTGAACATAAAAATGGCAGAAACTTCACAAACCCAACTCGAATCAAGTAACAATATGTTGTAGTTTGCAGCCATTTTGCACTTTGGACTCTTAAGGAATCGATCTAGTTGAACGTAGCTCAGAGTGATTCCAGGTGTTTGGGTGCGAAAGAGGACCATTCCTAACATAAACATACCTATTCAAATGTGTTGGAACAGTCTGTTTGGTCACATGAGTTGCAGAATGAAAGTTACACAACTTTGCACTGCTTGTATTTGACACTTTTTCCATCAAGTGAAAATCTACTGCCACGAGAAAAACCACTCCGAGATAGCCAAAACCGAGAGAGGTTTTTGTAGAGGGGCCCAACATAATCCTATAGGATCAGACAAGAAGTTTCTAAGTATCACAGTATCTAAGTAACATGCTAAAGTTTGCAACCATTTTACACTTTAGACTCTTAAGGGATCGATTTGGTTGAATGTAGTTCAAAGCAATTCCATATGTTTGGGTGTGAAAGAGGACCATGCATAGTGTAAAAATACCTAATCGAACATGTTGGAGCAATATTTTTGGTCACACGAGTTGCAAAACGAAAGTTGCACCACTTTGCAACTTTGCACTGCTTGCATTTGACACTTTTTCCATCAAATGAAAATTTGCCGCCACGGGAAAACCACTCTGAGGTAGCCAAAACTAAGAGAGGTTTTTGTAGAGGGGCTAACGCAATCCTATAGGATTAGCCAAGAAGTTTTTAAGTGTCACAGTATCCAAGTAATAGCATGTTGAAGTTTGCAGGCATTTTGCACTTTGGACTCTTCAAGAATTGATCTGGTTGAACGTAGCTCAGAGTGATTCCGAATGTTTGGGTGTGAAAGAAGATCATGCATAGTGTAAACATACATATTCGGACGCATTGGAACAACCTATTTGGTCACAAGAGTTGCAGAACAAAAGTTGCACCACTTTGCAACTTTGCACTACTTGCATTTAACACTTTTTCCATCAAGTGAAAATCTATCACCACGGGAAAAAAACTCTAAGATAGCCAAAACCGAGAGAGGTTTCTGTAGAGGGGCCCAACATGATCCTGTAGGATCAAATGAGAAGTTTCTAAGTGTCACGGTATCTGAGTAACAAAATGTTGAAATTTGTAGCCATTTTGCACTTTGGACTCTTAAGGGATCAATTCGGTTGAACGTAGCTCAAAGTGATTCCACATGTTTGGGTGCGAAAGATAACCATTCCTCGCATAAACATACCTATTTGAACATGTTGGAACAGTCTGTTTGGTCACTGAGTTGCAGAATGAAAGTTGCACCACTTTGCAACTTTACACTGCTTGCATTTGACACTTTTTCCATCAAGTGAAAATTCGCCGCCACAAGAAAACCACTCTGAGATAGCCAAAATTGAGAGGTTTTTGTAGAGGCACCCAATACAATCCTGAAGGATTGGACGAGAAGTTTCTAGGCATCATGATATCCGAGTAACAACATGCTAAAGTTTGCAGTCATTTCGCACTTTCGACTCTTAAGGGATCGAGCAGTTAAGGAGTTCAAAAGGTAGTTAGATCCATGGGTAAATTTTAGTTTGAAGTAGAAACATTATAAATATATTGTAAGGGCTCGATGAGAGGGGAATCTTGAAGATTTGAAGCAATAAAAGTTGATTAGCACTGCTTTTTATCAATTTTTTTGTATTTTTCCATTCTTCGTAGACTTGTACGATCTCATATAAGGGTGTTTTGACTTGCAAACTGTAGAAATATCTTATAGCATGTGTTAAATTTCATTTTCAAAAGTTTTGAGAGTCTTATTTTAAATTTGTGGAGTTTTATCTTAGATTTTCTTAATCTACCATGTTAACCCTGTTTTTGGGGTGTTCAAAGTCACATAAATGTATTTTTTTCCCATTCCACCCCCTATGACTATTGTGATTGCTGGAATGGGATTTTTTTAGTTTGGAATAGGTGGTTTCAAGCTTGTTTGTGAAGGGTAGGTTTGATATTGTGTTGGGTGCGATGCCCTAATGTGAAAATATGAGTTTTCCTCATGAAAAGTGAAGGTTTTGGTGGGCCAAAGTGAGTTTTGAGAGAAGGCAGCATTATTTTATGTTTGATTAAGCTTGTGTAGACAAATTAAAACTTGTTTGAAGAGGTTTTATGTTTAGGGTAGATTGGGTAGTGACTTTTTCAATAAACCCTTAGGGTTTTGGCTAAAAAGTAGGGTTTTATGGATTACCCTTTGTATAGTGGTATGTCAAAGGTCTGAATGTGGTTTTTGAGGTTTTGACACATTTAAATTGCTACCCCAGGGTTTTTTAGGGTTTGGATAAGTTTCAAGTATAGTTGCTTTGGAAAAAGAGGCTAATTAGAAGCCTAAAACGGTGAAAAGGTGAAATTTGAGTGCTCTGGTCTGAAGTGATCATAGGTGGATTTTGAGTATGTCAAAGTTTGTTCAAATGGGTCCCTAAAGAGGTTCATGTCATGGACTAATGAGGTTTCATTGAGATAAGTTACCCGATTGAGTTGATTCTTAGTGCTACAAGGGAAAAGAGTGATTTTGAAGAAATGATGAAATTGTGAGGAGTTTATGGCTTGACAGTTGTGTTTGTAGATTGGAATTGTGAATTTGTGTGTTTTAGGCCTCCCCTTATTGCATCAATCCACAAACTATCATATTGACTGTATAACATGACCTTTTAGGGTGAAGCCACAATAGTGGTTTACAATTCCAGTGAGGAAGGAAAACTCACAAAAAATGACCCCATGCCAAAAAATGTGATTTTGGGGGTTCATACGAACCTACTGGTTCAAGCGAACCCATTCCCTAGTTTCTTGCCCAAAAACCAAATAAAAATGCATTATGTGAGGTTGTTCACTCGAACCCCTGAGGGTTTGTACAAACCCCCCTTAACCCTCATTCTTCCCCTTAGACACAAAAAAAACCTAAATTTTTTCACTTCAAAGCTCTTTTTGAACATAAAAATGGCAGAAACTTCACAAACCCAACTCGAATCAAGTAGTCCTCGGAACGAGCTATCCAACAAATGTAATTTTGATATGTTTTGGTTTTATTAAGTATTTGTTTTTTTAGTTTTATTAAATATAGGTTTTTAACCGAAATAAAGGTCTATGTTCTGCACATGTGGAAAATAGCAGATGATAAAAAAAAAATTGAAAAATATGAGTGCACCAGGTATTGAAGTCCTTGATCCAACAAAAAAAAGAATTTCAATATATACAAAAAAAGTTACACGTTATACAATCGTGCTATGTCTGAATTGTAATTGGTTTGACTTCAAAACTTGATTAAAAAAAATATATTCAATAAAAAAATATCTAACCAAGTGGAAGCACTAGATATCGGAGTTACAAATCTAAATTCGAAAGAATTAGAATCTTATCCTTCATGGAAAAAATGTTATGCTTTATACGGTGTGCGTCACTTTTTAAAAATGTTGTTTTTTGAAAAAAACCAGTTTTCGTGGGAGATGGAAAAAGAAGTGCAATCTGATTCCAAAAATTTTGATTTTTTTTTTTTAGAATCTACAGACAAAATGTGATGATACTCTAGTTTTCATCATCTTCAAATTCCTCATGGTTTAGCCGCTATAGGTGCCCGAATGTGAAGATTTAGTTACAAAAATAATTTTAGTGTCCACTATTGTGGGATCACCCTTTACATACATTTTACATTTCAAAATTCAATTTTTACATTTGAAAACTAATCAACAATAAAAGTATAAGGTGTTATACAAACCACACAAGCTTTAAACAAAAAAGGAAAAGTGTTGCAAATACAAAAAACATCATCCTTTATTTACTAATTTTGCAATTGTGCAACTAATGCAAGTTTTGCATTTTTACACCAAATGACATCTTTTGTGCAATATCACTTTTGTAATCACCTAATGACCTCCTTCACATGACCTTTTTCACATTGTTTACATTTCAAAATTCAAATTTTGCAAATTTTCCTATTGAAGGCATTTACAGAACAAGGTGCTACTGCACCAAACATGAAATCCAAAATTACAATATTTGAGTAAATCTCATTACAAGTAAATCTTATTACAATGCCTTAGGAACCTCATTCTCATAGATCTTTTACAATGTCACTCATACATTCAAGATTCTCTTTAAATTTCTACATCATAGGTGCTCATTATGAGGTTAACTTCAATTGAGTAACTTGAGATTCCCTCGCTAAGGTTCACATGATCTTTTATAATGGCTTCAAATCAGAATTGCGATTTCTCAAGATCATCAAAATAAGGATGTAACTACATTGCTTTTTTAGTTGAGATTCTCTTTGATGGCTCATAAATCAACATTTTCTGCCACGGTGATGTATATCACCGTGAAACCCCACTTCTATGAGGCATGCGCTAACCCTACCGCATTGGCAAGCTAGTGGAGTGTTGGTAAGCTAGCTCACTCACTAGCTTGCCAATGCAGTAGGGTTGAGAAGATAGGGGCAATGTATGCCTCATAGAAATGGGGTGCCATGGTGATATAGAAACCCCATTTTTATGAGGCATACGTTGCCCCTACCTTCTCAACCCTACTGCATTGGCAAGCTAGTGGAGTGTTGGAAAGCTAGCTCACTCACTAGCTTTCCAATGCGGTAGGAGGAGGTGAAATGAGAACAACGGCTCACCTCATAGAAGGGTTCCACCGATGATCTAGAAACTCCCATTTTCTATGAGACATCGTGCCCCTACCTTCTCAAACTCAAACTGGTGAAGCATTAACGACTAGCTCACTCACTAGCTTTCCAATGCAATATGGTTGAGAAGGTAGGGGCAGCGTATGCCTCATAGAAATGGGGTGTCACAGTGATGTAATCATCGTGAAACCCCATTTCTATGAGGGGCAACGTATGCCTCATAGAAATGGGGGGTCATGATGATGTAATCACCATGAAACCCCATTTCTATGAGGGACATCATATGCCTCATAGAAATGGGGTGTCACAGTGATGTAATCACCATGAAACCCCATTTCTATGAGGCATATGCTGCCCCTACCATGTCAACCATTTCTGAGAGCAGCCTGAACACATAGTTTTAAGGTTTGAAAGTCATTTAAAATGGTGTTTTGACCCATTCGTTTCACTGTTATAAATCTAACTTGAGGAATGGGTCTACAACATCACTAAAAAGGTGTGGGAATGTTGAGTGTGTGCAGGGGAGGTCAAGAGTTGAGTTGGGCATGAAGCCCTAAAGTGAAAATTGATGTTTTCCATGTGAATTTGAGAGGTTTTGACATGCTAAAGTTAGTATTGTGTTACGGAAGCATTGTTTCTTGTTGAATTTAGTTTGTGCAGGCCATTTTAGACCTATTTGAGGTGGTGGCATGTTTTGATAAGGTTGGGAAGTGTGTTTTCCAACAAGCCCTAGGTTATTTGGCTTAAAAAGAGGGTTTTTGGTTTTGGCATCTTGGTGGATGAATTTCTGAGAAATAATTATGAATTATTTGGTTTGAATACATATAAATTGCTTCCCACATGTGTTTGGAGTTTTTGGTCAAGTTTCAAGATAAGTTTCTTTGCTAAAGTGTCCTAATTTGAGGCCTAGTTGGCCTAGAAAGCCTGATTTGATAAAGTTGTTACAAAGTAACCAATAGTGGTTTGTTGGTATGTGATTGTGTACCTTGAAGGGTCCTTGAAATGGTTCAAGTATTGGTCTGAAATAATCTTATCGAAAATAAATACCCAATTGAATGAGTTGGCAATGCTACAAGGAAGAGTGTTGATTTGGTGAAAAGTGAAGAGTTTTGAGAATTGTGACTTATGAATTGTTGTTGTTGGTTGATTTTTTCTATTCATTTGTATTGCAAGACCTCTCCTGGTTGCATCACAATTCAAATGCTTTGTCCATGCTTCCATTTTGAGCCATGATTGCAAGATAGGTTGCACCTTTCCCCATGTTGCTAACTTAGCCTTCAATAAAGAGTCTTCTAATAGTGGAGAGAAGGGTTATAATCCCTTGTAGGTAGACTAATCAAGGAAAGATTTAAAATATATCACAAATAAAAGTGACGAGGTAGGTTTAGTGATGAGGTCAATTTAGAAATATAGCTGAAAACCAAAATAGTTTCTAAGATCTATCAATGTGGGAGGAGTATATTCCAATTAATTAGAGAGATGTATGGAAAATTTGGTAGCATAGATAAGGCAATGAGCTGTTTGGTATAATTGTTTGACAAAATACCTCAATGAAAGCTTCGAAGAGTGGTATGCACTTCCATAATAAAGGATTGAGAAATGATGTTTTATTTTACTTCCTTAAAATGTATGTCATATATGTGTATACAAAATGTCGAAGCATACACAAGGTAAGTCAATTGTTAACTAACAAAATGCCTCAAAGAGAT
>VDFB02377170.1:276278-287957 GCA_007258455.2 Sequoia sempervirens | reverse complement strand
TTTTAGTCAATGACCAAATTACTCATTTATAGCCGAGTTGAAAAAAATTAGTAGAATTTAGTCTTTTTTAGTTGTTGTGACTAAAATTTTTAGCCACCTAGTCATTTATTTGCCAAATTCTATGAGTGTCACGTGCAAAAAAATTGAGAAACAATCATAGAGCTGCCTGCAACAAGTCATCTAAGGAGAAGGAATTGAAGAATTATAGCATTTTCAAAGACTCAAATGATATTATCATTGCAATGATCAAATTATAACTTTTACCAACATCAGAACACCAAATCACTGCAAAGATACAACCTCTTTGTTGCTTGCAATAGGGTTTGAATGATAAAACTATAAACATCTCCCCCTATCCTCATGCTTCCTTTTATGCACTACTAGATGTCACTTGTGCAATATGCACAAGATTAGATTCATCCTTCTCTTTTTCTTGCTTTCTTCTCCAAACCTTCTTAGTACTTGATTTCTTTAAATCACTCCTAAAATATTGTGCAATATGTCCAAACTTATGACATCTATAGCATTTGACTTTGCTTCTACCATTCAACCATTCATAAGAGCTCTTAATACATCCAACACTCTTTTGATCTATGGCCAAATTCATAACATGAATAACAATAACCATGAAAAGAATTGTCAAACATGTACTTTTGATGATGTACTAAATGGAAAAATCTTCTAAAATTGTTGTTGCTAGCTTGCGCAAGAGTATTTTTTTTTGTCTTCTTCTTATTTTCATCCTTAGGAGAAAATGATTGATAGTTTAGGTCTATTTTCTTCCTTGGTGTCTCCCTAACCTTAGAACTTTGTACTTCTTCACAACCTAATCCAGTAGTATCCTTATGATGTTTTTTCTTGGTTAACATCTCAAATAAACATTCAGTGCTCTTTCCAAATTAAAGTGTCTTGTGTAGCTTGGAAGAAGCTTTTCCTAATTCATTTTTCAAAGAAACTATCTTTGATTCATACTTTTCACAATCAACCTCTTTTTCCTTAAGCTAATTATTAACTTCTATTTTCTTACCTTTTGCAACTTGAACCTTCAAATCTATTATCATTTTTTTTGCTTCTCGAAGAGCTGAAAGTGTCTTGACTTTAGACTCTTTTTTTTCTTGAAGCTAAAACCTTAATCTTTGATTCTCCACTTTGAGTTTTAAATCTCATCAAGAGAACAAGTGAGTTCACCTTCAAGATCGAATTCACATTCATTTTCATCTAACTCTAGTTTATAATCTCTCATAGAGCAGTCTTCTTCTTTGTCAATAAAAACATCTTCTCTTTCAAATGTATCACATCTTGAATCAACTTGCAAGGGTGTCTTTTTCAACAACTCATCACTTTGATACATATCAATCAGTTTATCCCAAACCTCCTTTGCATCCTTACAATACATAACTTTAGCAATGATTTCATTTGGAAAACCACTAAAAATAGCATCCATAGCTCTAGCATTGAATTCAAGAGTCTTCTTCTCTTCAATAGTAGAAAGAGATGCTGAAGATATTGAATAACCTTTCTCTATAATTGTCCACACATCAAATCCTAAAGAAGATAGATAAGTCTCCATCCTAAGTTTCCAAAGAATAAAATTGGTGCCTTCAAACCAAGGTGCTCTAGATATAGGATACACTTCCATTTGTCAGTCATTGTTTATAACTGCTTCTCCATCATCCTTTATATTTGGTTCATGCAATGCTTGTTGTTTAGCACCCTATTGGATATTTCTTTTTCCCTTGTTTCTTTTTCTTATTTCCATGATAGGTACTCCACTACCAAAATCTCCCAAGTTGGTTAAACTTGTACAAAAGGACCCAATGATCTGATACCACTTGTTGGAGTACATGACCAATGGAGGGGGGATGAATCAATGGTTAGATAAAATAAATCTCAAAACCTTAACACCCTTGATCATACAAAACTTTAGATATGTATTTCATAAACAAAACACAAAGATGTGCATATTACAACATCACATGTGAATTAGAAATATTGAACTATGCACATAGCAACATATCATCAAGGAGACATGAGACACCATATTTATGAGTGGAAAAACCCTAAAAAGGCTGAAAAAACCACTATGAACAATTGCTTTATTAAAAAATTGTTTACAAATTGTATGCCTCACTGGCAGTACAACAAGCCTCATTGGCTAACAGTCAAGCCTCACTGGAAAATCACTCAAGCCTCACTGGCTATCAATAGACCTCACTGGTCAACTCCAATCTGTCTCACTAGCAATCTTCAATCTGCCTCACTGGCAATCTTCAATCTGAATATAGGAAGATCAATACAAAGTACTACTCTATTTACATTGAAAAACAAAGGTTATAGATGTATTCTATAACTCTTATACATACACCTTATTTCTCCCAATTTGACACAAACATAAACAAATCTTTAGGACCTCCAAGTGCTCAATATAAAGAAACATGCAATTTTGAATTCATTACTCTTGAACATGGTATTCTAAATTTATCATTCCTAAACTTTCAAATTTAAAGAAGCCCAATTACCATTCTTTTACCATTATGCAATCACCTTTCTATTCAATAAAGATCAATTATCATTCTACTCAATCAAAGCTTTATCAAAAATTGAAAAAGATTTTCACATCAATTTCACATGAAATCATTTCTTATACAATCACCTGACACCTCTGATATTGCTCTGCTTCATGAAAACTCAAATATCATACGCTTTCATCAGTCATATACTTTTCTCAATCTTCACAGACAATCATAATCAATCATCATTCTCTTTCATTCTCAAACCCTACATATACACACAAAAAACCTTGTGTATCTTCACATTATACTAATTCTCTAACAAGAGAAACTTATACAAAGATTACAGTAAAAAATACATTCTAATTTCAGAACTCATATCAAATTCATTAAGGTTTAGAATAGAAGATTTATCTTTTTCACAAAAATATTCTCTCATCAACACCACACCTTCCAAAAATTCTCCATACAAAAGCAAAAAACTTTCAATAGATTTGGCGCCAATCACAAAATCCACACACAACTATTCACATTCAAAATAGAAACAAACTTGTAAAAGCAACCAATGAAGTTTAGACTCCCTTCAAAGCTATAACCACAGGAAATAGTTGTTAGACTGTTTGAATAAGAACCATCAATCCTCATTTGCCTCCAAAACAACTTTAAAAGAGAACCATTGATGTTTGATTATACACATTGCAAAAGAATTTTAACCTGCTCGATAGGTTACTTCATGAAATGGGGTTGGTTGATAAACAGTTTTAAACCTTTAAAAATGTTACTTAAGTGCCTTTTCACAACCTATAGTAGGTCACTTTCAAAATATAAGAAAAGGTGAACTTTCTTTAAAAACCCTTACACTACAAGAAACCCTAGAAATTTAGAATTATGAAAAGTCTTAGGGTTTTAGAGATAATTAGACTTTTATGTTGTGAAACATGACAAATTTACCAACCCCACATGATAATCAGACTTCTATATGATGTTGTAATGCCTTTACCAGCCTGCTGAGATGTTAAATGGGCGATCCCACAATACTAGTTTACAATTTTTGGCCAAACTAGATACTAAACTGATTTTTTCTAACTAAATCTTTACTTTTGGGCACCTATAGTGGCTAAACCGTGATGAATTTGAAGATGATGCAAACTAGTGGTTTGTGACATTTTTTCTATAGATTCTAAATATATTTTTTTCAAAATTTTTGGAATCAGATTGCACTTCTTTTTCCATCTCATTTGAAAACTAGTATTTTTCAGTAAACACCATTTTTACGGAGTGATGCTCACTGTATAACACAATTTTTTTTCCATGAAGGATAAACTTCTATTTTTTCAAATTTAGATTTGTAACTACGATATCTAGTGCTTCCAATTCATTTCATAGTTTTTTACTGAATATTTTTTAATTAATCAAGTTTCAAAGTCAAACCAATTACAATTTAGACATAGGAAGACTGTATAACACATCACTTTTTTTGTATGTATCAAAATTCATTTTTTCCTTTTCTATTGGATCAAGGACTTCAATATCTGGTGCACTCATATTTTTCAAAAAAAAATCGATAATCTTCTATTTTTTCACGTGTAGAACAAAGAGCTTGATTTTCGGTGAAAAACCTACATTCACAAGAAATAAAAAATAAATATAATAATCAAATTAAATTTATTTAAAATTATACTTTTTGGGAAGCTTATAATGAGGACTACATATAAAAAATAAATTTTAAATGAATTCATTTGATCCCCCAAAAGGTAAATCAAAAGTGGTTTTTTATCAGCATTTTTATAGGTGTAAAGGAGACTCTGTTATAGGTATGGTTTAAAACTAGCGAGGTTCTAACCAAGGGGTTTGATCAAACCTCTTCAATTGGAATGCTTTAAATGGAACTTTTTAAGGCTTAAATCATTATATTTTCTAAAAATATGTGATTTCAACAAAAATCCAAATCTCCTAGAAATTGTAAACCAACTTTGTGGGATCACCCAAATACATGAGAAAGAAACACTTTCATGAATGACCAATAAAACAATCAAATGTTTTCTTGATACCTTGATAAGTCTCATACCCCCAAGACTTATACATCAACCTCTTTATGCTGAAAACCAACCTCATGCTTCGATTCCTTGATACTTTGATGAAATCCATGCCTTTGATGCACTTTGATGTCTTTTGATGCAGTGTTAAGTATATGCTTTGAAGCTTTGATACCTTGATGTTTTGATTGCTTGAATGACTTGGAAAATTGATACCTTTAATTCTTATAAGCTTTGATACTTTTAATGAAATGGTATGGAGAACATCAACCACTACCAATGCCAAACCAACAGTGACAATCCTTCATGTAACAAACTTTGACATCAATGACAAATCAATGCCAATGCAACAATATCAAAATCCCAAACAACACATGCCAAGGGAGTATACCACCCCTCACATAATCTAGTGCCCTAGGAAAGAAGTAAAAGAAGAATCCAACCAACCATTGAAAAACAAATAGAACCCAAAATCATAAGAAATCAAGATTATGCTTGATTGATCATATGATGCCATTCATTTGTGAAATAGAAGAAATATATGTCAACTCTATATCAGGCTTAGTTATCATGGGAGCTTCAAAGGAAATGGAGGTACTTGTATAGCAAACAAGAAAATGGAGCTAATTCCCAACCACGAATTCCAACTATATATAGATTGATAATTCCACTTTCATTGTGGTATTTGAAAGTAGCATATAGGCCAAAATCTCCAAATACCAAAGCAATCAAATGTAGGGATAGATGTGCTTTTTGGTAGAATTTTGTTACTACAATGACCTTGTAAATGAGAATAACTACTATGCAAACAACATATGCAATAACTCATTAGTTTCAAGTTGAGATTCTGGTTATCAACAAAAGAAAGTTGTAAGATAGAGCATAGAAGCAAAAAATGATCATGGGTAAACCCATAATACTAGTTTACAATTTTTTTGAGGAAGGAAAATTGCAAAAACACTCCAAAGAAAAAAAAATTGAGTTTTAAGGGGTTTGCTCGAAGGGGGGTTCACATGAACCCAAAAAGGGGTTCGCTTGAACCCCCCTTTGAGTGAATGATGTCATCCATTTTTGACAATTTTTTAAAGAAAAACAAAGGGGAAAATGCAAAACAAGGGAGGTTTCCAGCGAACCCCCTTAAGCTCAAAGGGAAGGGGGTTCGCTTGATTCTCCCTTACCCCCTCTCCTCTAGCATTTTTCTACAACATTTTTCCTTTCCAAGCTCAAGTTGAGGATGAAAATGGAGGAAACTTCACAGACCCAACTAGATGATGGTAGTCCTCAGAACGAGCTATCCCTCAAATATAATTTTAATATATTTTGGTTTCATTATGTATTTTTTTAGTTTAATTAAACACAGGTTTCTCATTGAGAATCAAGTTCTTTGTTCTGCACATATGGAAAAATAGTAGATTATCAAAAAAAATTCTAAATAATATGTTCAAGCTAGGTATTGATTTCCTTGATCTAGCAAAAAAAATTGAATTTGATACATACAAAAAGTTATGTTGTATATGGTCTACCTATGTCTAAATTATAATTGGTTTGACTTCAAACTTAATTAAGAAAAAAATATTCAATAAAACACTATGAACCAATGAACATGTTAGATATCGTGAGTTACAAAGCTAAATTAAAAAAAATAGAATATTATCCTTCAAGGAAAAAAAGTTATGTTGTTTATGATGAACATCACTCTTTAAAAATGGTGTTTATTGTTAAAAACTAGTTTTCTAAGGAGATGGAAAAAGAAATACAATTTGATTCCAATTTTAAAAATATATATTTAGAATCAATAGACAAAATGTTAAAAATCACTAGTTTGCATCATCTTCAAATTCCTCATGGTTTAGTAGCTATAGGTGCCCGAAAGAGAAGATTTAGTTAAAAAAAATTAGTTCAATATCCATTTTGGCCAAAAATTGTAAACCAATATTGTGGGATCACCCTCATTATAGTTACAATACTTTTGGGTTTATGCTACTATATGATAGATTATGTTTCTACGATTGTTCTTCAATTTATTATTCAAATATAGTATTATTTTCTTTAGAACTTGTGTTTTATTTCCTAATTATTTAATTCTTCCTTTCTTTGGGTTTTTGACACAAAACAACTCTTATTTTGCAAGTTTTGAGCATAAAAATAATATTAAGTTGTTTAATTGGTATATATTAAGAGAAAAAACTACTAAAGCAAAGTACAAGCCAAAGGTTATTTGCAAAATTTCAATAAAAATTATGATGAAAAAAAATAATGTGTTAACAATCTATTGTCATTTCTCCTTTCAAATAGAAACATTTATTATTATATTGAAATGATTAAAAATAGAAAACAACTTGATAACATTCTTGTGGCTTTCCAATAGGAAACAAAATAATGGAGTCTAAAAAGCACGAAACTCGGGTAATGCAAAATGGGTGACTATCTGTCTTGCTAATAGTCCTATCAAATCCAAAATAAGCTAGACAATTATTTATAAATTGTTGATTAAAACCTAAACCCTTAAACAAACCTAAATTTCATAGTGAAATTTATATTATGACAACAATAAAGGCTAACAATCTATCATCAAATTTTCTCTAAAAAGTAAATAATTATATAGTGAAATGATAGAAAAATAAAAATTAGGATTTCATTCCCTTCCACTAGGTAACATAACAATGGAGTTTAACAAACAAGATAACCTTGGGAGTCCAAAATAGGACATTTGAATTATCTCATCCATCTTGCTAGTATTTCTCTCAAATCCAAATTAAACTATATAATTATCAATAAAGTGTTGCTTAAATCCAAAAGCTAAACTAAAATCTAGAGTGAAATTGATATTATGACAATGATCACTAGAAGCATACTCCCTCATCATAACCAAAAATTGGTCGTAGCAACAAAGAAAGAGAATCAAACAACATGGATTGGTGGCATTGCAAGATTAAAGTCACGATTCCTAATCTCAATGGTGGGTTTGCTACTAACACTTGGATGCAACCAAAGGGCCTCCTGATGAAACTAGTCTCTATAAATAGGTCAATGCAAAAACAAACCCTCAAGTTGCTATGACTCTCCATAGCTTGAGGGCCCCTATTGCACACATTATAAATGCTATGAAATGGCTTGCTCACTAAGATGTTTGCATCCATTTGTAGGTGACCATATCCACCCAACCTCATATCAGGAGTAGGATTCACCATAAAGGTAGCCTTGCTATGAGATTTAGCATTAAAGGAAAGAGCTTAAGCTAGCCCCGATGCATCAAAAACCTCATTTAAATCACAGAGATCCTTTTTAGCTTTTACAAAGAACCATATTTATTGTTGATGATAGAAACTATAGAGAGAATAGGAGAGGGTCCATAACAATGTGTTAAGGCTTAGAAGGACAAGAAACATGGTTGTTTCTATTTTGAATTTTGGTAAGTTGTAGATTGTAATCATCTAAAGCCACCTAAACTACCAATAGCAAGCCTTCAATCAACCAAAACATGACAAACAAAAGGCTTTCAAGAGTAGAAGCTATGTAGGTAGTATGATATAACTCAATTTATATTTTATGATAGTTTCTACTTGTGTTTGTGACAAGCTAAATGTGGAAAAGAAAATAGTTAAACAAAACAAGTCGAAGAAGAAAGAGACCCAAGAGAGTACCCATTAAGATTGATGTCTGTCAACTATTTAATAATATTATTATATTCGATAAAATAGGCATAATATCATTTATCAAATATAGAAAATATAAAAGGAAAGACAAGTGAATATCCATATAGGGTTTAGAGTTTAGGGTGAGTCCACAAAAACAAAATGCTTGTGGCTAGTGTAACATAGAAATGGGTATTTTGTACAAAAAACAAAAAACAAAAGTAGGATTATCGAATAAGTAAATGGACATAATGGTTGCCAACAATAAAGGTCCATCTCTCATTGAGAAAGTTTGGAGGACATCAAATTTTTGAATTCAGAAAAATTTAAAACCCGATTGTAATTTGAATAAAATCTACATATCATTTTATGGCATTGCTGAGGGTGTTGACCCTGTGATTTAAGTCCTTAATTGCACAATACTTGTTGCAACTCAATAGAAGAGATGTACTCATAATTATCCAGATCAAAACCTCTGAATGCTTTCACTAAATCCTTAGAATTCATCTTCTAACTCTTTGTCACCATTGCTGAAAATAGACTGATATAAATGCACAAGCTCTTCAAATTCTAGTAGAAGTGCATGGCACAAAACCATCAAAATGAAAAATAGTGAAACCCTTTTCATATTTCGTACTAACAAATAAATATTAAAAACAAAATGCAAAGTGATGTTTTTGCAATGAAGAACAAAATAATAGAAGTGCATGGCATAAAATCGTTGAAACAAAAATTGGTGAAACCCTTATCATATATCATAATAGGAAACAAATATAAAAAGCAAATTGCAAAGTGAAACTTTGTGCAATGAAAAATAGAATAATATAAGTGCATGTTAGAATATCGTTGAACTGAAAACTAGTGAAACCCTTTTCATATTTTGTAGTATCAAATAAATATAAAAAGCAAACTTCACAGTGAAATTTTGTGCAATGAAGAACAAAATAATATAAGTGCATGGCATAATATCGTCAAAATGAAAGACAATGGTACATGCTTAGTGAGATAAAAAGCCTCCCTTGAGTTCAACGGCTTTGAAAAGCATGGGTAGAGCTGAACAAGAATCAGTGTCAAACTCGAGTTGCACAGTGCAAAACATGTGTCGGTGCCTAACCAAACAAAGACTCCAGAACAAACACAAAGGAAAGGAATGACAATGAGCAGAATATGCGAGAATTTGGAGCATTGAATGAACTTTGTCCTCCAAATAACATGCTAGTCAAGTGGAGTAAATGGGAAGGGACGTGTAAGGCAAGTTGTCAAACGAAGCTAACAAAGGGGGTGGCACGCGATTAATGCTCTGAACTAGACATTTGGGGTGGCAATGTGCTCGATTGCCACGCACCCATCCGACCCGCTGCCATATCCCCTTCATTCAACCTATGAAGGTGAACCCAATCGATGACCGATTAGACTCCAAAATGGACCTATCAAGAACAACGTGGACCAATTGTAGCATGACACTTGGCAGTTTGACCGAAATGGCAAAAAAAATTGTTGGGTCCACGATGGATTGGGTGACATGGCGAACATTTTTTCTCTCTGACCATGTGGCCTTGTAAAGTTAGGATGTTCCACTATGAGCCCCTCTCCCCTACTTGGTTGAATGGAAATATCTCCACAACAACAAAATGCTTGTGGCTGGTGCGACATAGAAATGGGCATTTTATATAAGAAAATAAAATACAAAAGTAGGATTACTGCATAATAAATGGACATAAATGCTGCCAACAATAGAGGTCCATCTCTCATTGAAAAAGTTTGAAGGACATCATATTTTTGAATTCAGAAAAATTAAAACCCAATTGTAGTCTGGATCAAATCTACATATTCTTTATATTTAATATATAGATAGCTGCCTATTCATCAAAAAAATCTCCATATCATTTTCCGGCACCCTCATGGCGTTGACCCTCTGATATAACTGCAGAGTACTTGTTGCAACTCAGTAGAAGAGGTGTACTCATCATTATCCAGATCAAAATCTCTGAATGCTTTCACTAAATCCCTAGATTAATCTTCTAACTCTTTATTACCATTGCTGAAAATAGACTGCTATAAATGCACAAGCTCTTCGAATTAAAGACTATCAATACCATCGTGGGGAGAGCTCTAAATGATGGATTACCCAAACTCACAAACCACTACCAGTAGATAAAACCCCTCGCCAACATCAGAAAGATGGTCCAATAGTCTTCTGGTTAGTTTTCAATCCATTGATTAGTTTTAGAATGAAATAAAACACAGCGAAAAATGAACCGGCCGTGTACATAATCCCAAAGAAAAGACCTCATTGAAATCATGGCAAGTGACTCACCTCAAGATTCTGCACAAATTGTTTCGTGCTGTGAACCATGCCAATGAGGAAGAATGGCCAGAATTTGGAGGAAAAATATTACGAAACCCTACTAACGCAGAAATTTTATAAAAATGAGAGGAACCAAAACCAATCTCCCTACAGCTGCTGCTTCAATATATTCACAATAGACGAAAAGTAAATCTGAAATCTTCAGTATTTTAGAATTAGTGGATTCTTGAGCTCGAAACAAGATTTTTAAGATTTTTACAGTTGTAAGATTTTTTGCAGTCTTTTATCATTAAGAGATTAGACGTTAAAATCAAGAGAGAAGATTTTTGCAACCTTTTAAAGGAAAATATTGGTTGCAAGTTAAAATTTGTTTTCAGGCGTGACGTGAGTAACGTTTCCCGGTGAAAGCTACTACAATTTATCGTATGCCATTTAATTTACAGTTGCCCAACTGATTACCGATATGGCGAAATAAAATTTGTTTTCAAAGAAAGACAAGTTTGCTGACGATTTAGAGAAGCATATCGGCTAATAAGAACTTGTTAAAAAATATTAGTCACAATCTAGACCGATTGAAAACTGATCAGTTGAATTGGTGTGTGGCGAGCTATTACCAGAAACGAAAACGGAAACGCAACAGCAAGGCAACGTGACAGAAACGGGATATTTACAGGTTGCGTATAAGAAACGGATTACATACATAGATATTTTCAAAAATTCATATATATATACATATATATTATGTATGCATATGTATGTGTATTTGTATGTGTTGTGTGTGTATATATATATAATCTAAATTATAAAACATATTTTTATATTTTAAATAGATTTATATACATAGATACATTAAATAATTTCAATTATATATATAAACTACAATTTAATTATTAATTTTTTTTATAAATATATACTAATTTTATTAAAAATATATAACACAGCAAAAAAAATATATAACAAAAATGGTTAAAAAACTAATCTATCGATAATAATGAGCATTATTAATTATACTCACCGAATTCTACAGTTAAAATACCTGAGCATTATTTATTTTACTCGCCGAATTGTGCAGTTTAACTAACTGACACTGTATTAATTCTACTCGGAATTTCGCAGGTTAACTGAAAGTGTATGTTAATTCCTGGAGAGCCTAAAAACACCAGCAGTTTTTTTAATTTTTTTAACTCCAA
>VDFB02377170.1:70389-276258 GCA_007258455.2 Sequoia sempervirens | reverse complement strand
ATAATTTAATGATATTTGTATTGTGAAATTAAAATAATAATTTAAGAGTAAATGTTCAAAACGATCATTTATTCAATATATATATATATGTAAAAATTTAAATAACAATTAAAAGAAAATGTTAAAAGATTGTATATTTTATGAATATTTTAATAATTATTATCTTGAAAATTTTAAAATTAATTTCAAAAAAACATTAAAAAAATATTGTAAATTTTATCAATGGTGGTCATAAGTATAAACAAAGTGAAATAAATGAATAGAATGGAAACATAACAAGTATACAATTTTGAAAAGTTCAAAAAAATTATTAAAAATATTTTGTTGATTATGGTCTTTGTGGAAAAAAAACTTGAAAAGCTGCAATAAAAAGTTTATGTTTCCCGAAAATCCACCATTATTCAATATATATATATATATATATGAGTAAAAATTAAAATAACAATTAAAAGAAAATGTTAAAAGATTTTATATTTTATGAATATTTTAATAATTATTATCTTGAAATTTTTAAAATTAATTTAAAAACAAAACATTAAAAATATTGTACTTTATTGAATGGTGGTCATATAAACAAGTAAATAAATGAATAGAATGGAAAACATAACAAGTATACAATTTTGAAAAGTTCAAAAAAAATCTTAAAAATATTTTGTTGATTATGATTTTTGTGGAAAAAAAACTTGAAAAGCTGCAATAAAAAGTTTATGCTTCCTGAAAATCCGCCTTATCGCTTAAAGTTTTGTAGCCAATAAATTAAGGAAAATTAATTTTTGAAATTTGAAAAGTTAAAAATCTTGCATATTTACTTTAACAATATACAAATATTTGTCATATAGAAAAAAAAATTGAGTTCTCATTTGTTAAAATCGAAGTTATTAATAACTTGTTAAGGAAAAAGGGTCGCCTATAGTTCCCTTGGCAGGGACTAATAAGAGATGTGATAGTAAAACACCATTGACAACTCAACAGTCATCGTACCAATTCAATGTGGGTGAAAAATGGAAACGGAAAAGAGGTACCGGTAAAGAGGGGTCCACACACTAAGCTGTCAGGTTAGTGTAAAGAGGTGCCCACACACAGCTCTCAGGTTAGTGTGTGATGTTTAAGCCCGGCCATGAAACGCCCTTAATTTCAACCACCCCAACCACCCCTTTGTTGCAGAAAATGCTAAGTTATCCGTTGTTCTCCGTCTCGATGCATGTCCATAAGGAGGGTAAACGAAACGTAATGTCAGCTGTCAGAACTTGTTTAATCGTGGAGCGCATAGTGGTTTGTTCTTTCTCCCCGGTTTGGGATTTCGCGACTGAGCGCGAAGGGAGACAATTTGCTGGCTGAAACCACACACTAAATACAGCATATTGGATAATTAAAAGAGCGCTTACTTTAATTCAGTATTAACAAGCATAACCATGGCCATGGCCAGTAGAAAATTCGATGTGTTCCTGAGCTTCAGAGGACCAGACACAAGAAAAACTTTAGTAGATCATCTCTACTATAGATTAACTGCGGCACAAGTCAGTGTATTTCTGGACAAGAAAACGCTTGAAAGAGGAAACCATATCAATTTGAGCTTAGAGCAAGCCATACATAATTCCCGTATTCTGATCCCCATTTTCTCAAAAGACTATGCGCACTCTGTATGGTGCCTCAATGAAGTGGTAATGATGGTGGAATCTAAGAATATTATGATACCCATATTCTATGATATTGAGCCACGAGAAGTTCGCCATCAGAAGGGCTGCTTTGCTCAAGCTTTTCAACAACATAAGGATTCTCTCCGATACAGTGAAGATACCGTGCAGAGATGGTGCAGGGCTCTACATGCAGCCTGTAGTTTCTCGGGCTGGTCTCTCTCTGACGATTTTCATGGGTAGGTATTGTTATTTTGATAGTAATGATTAGTATTTTCAACTGTATTATTTCTTTGTGACCGTATGATTTGAAAATTTGGACTTCAACAACTATAGGAAAAGAAAATTGCGAAATGGGCACTGAAAGTTAGTTATTGCCAATTGGAGAATGATATAGAAGAAAAGAATTGACTTCAATAATGAGAAATGAAACCTTGAATCAATATTATTTAAAACCTTTAGAACGCGGACAGAATTTAATACAAAAAACCCCTGTTATTATAAGAGTCATCAATCATGAATAGAGCATCCTCCTTAACTGCATACAACCAACTCACACGATCTACCCAGTAAAACCAGTAGATGAACCCATCCAAAGACCCTAAGGAATGAAAAAGAGTTTGAAATGTGCAACTTAAAAAAAAGTAGATGTTGAAATGTATATTCTTTTAAATTGCCTGATATGCCATGATATTAGACACAATTACAGGCATATTTACAGCCCTAACCTAATTATATAAACTCTTAAATCAAAGGAATTCAAATGTGGTATGGAGAATATATTTTTAATCCGGACACCCATAGAAACTAAGTTCTAAAAAGGTAAGAAACTCTGGTAGGTGCTAATGATCAATTTGCCCAAAAAGTATGTTAAAATACATCCCATCCCATACACAGTGTGTGTATCTTTGCCCTCAATCATATGTTTATGGATGACAATGCCTAAATGAGAATTCTTCGTAAGATAAATTTGAAGTACCAAGTATTTCTTGTAAGATGGACCAAGCAACTACAAAGAGTTAAATACCAATTCAACTAGATGACCTCCATGCGGATAGACATCAGTCCAAGAATTGAATCAGTCTGATTTGGTCCGAGTTAAGAGTTAAATCGGTAAAGATGATGATCTTGAAGAACTTGATTTTGAACAATCAGATAACCAAGAAGAATAGAGCTGCAAGAGCCGGACTAGTACAAGAGAGAACAAAGAAAAACAGGATCGAGATTGGTAGGACTCAGACATTCTCTTCATGTTATCAAAGTGGATGTTGACCTGTGGAGGGTTGAATATGTGCTTGGATGATAAAGGATCTTTTTATGCTAAAGTTTCTTAGTTGAATAAAAACGTATATTTGGGAAATAGGAAATTGTTGGAGTTAGAAGCAACAGCATGAAATAATTGGAAGCAAAATCAGTTTGCAAGATCCAAAGATCATATATATTATCACCAATACTGTAGACAGCCTCTGCAAATGCATTTGTATTCTTTGACCAAATGGGCTTGGAGAACAAACAAGTGAAATGCCGCACATAAACCATAGTGTGGGGCAAGGTAGGGGAAATCTTAAAGCTATTGTGCATTAAATAGTCACACTATGTGCATTGGAAAGTTAACTTTATTCTGTGACCAAATGGACCTTGAGATCAAACCAAGTGAAACGCCACATGTGAGAATAAGATTGTGACGCAAGGCAGGGAAAATCTTAAAATTATTGTGCATTAATTACTCACATAGTGCACCCTAAGGTTATTTGTATTCTATCACCAAATGGATCTTGAGATTAAGCCAAGAGGAAATACTAAAGTTATTGTACGTTGACTATTCACATGGCGCATCTTGGGGGTTTAGCCCTGGCATTGCAGTTTTACCTGCTAATGTTTCAATATACTTTTTGGGTGTTTACATCTCAAGGGTAAGGGCTCCAATAGATTCCTTACAACCCAAAAAAAAAGGAAAAACTAGTCTTATAGTGGATCATTTAGTTAAAAGAGGTTGACTATTTCAACCTATTAGCTAGGACAAGTAGGTAACTGCAATATTTCATTACATGGATAATTTGATTTCTTGTTACATCATGTTTTAACTTTTAGAAAAGCATTATCTCATATAATTCATCCTCAGGGGACACTGCATTTCATGTCCAGATTTGGCTTTCTTTAGGTCTGTTAAAATGTTACTTTGCCTATATACACATCAACTTATTGATATTTTGTCTATGCAGATATGAAGGGAAACTTGTTGATATTGTGACATCGCAAATTCTTAGAAAGTTGCAAACAACAAGACAAGTTCCTAAATTCTCTGTTGGACTTGAGGAACGCGTGGCAAAGGTGATTACCTTATTACAAATGGAGTCCAACGAAAAACTGATAATAGTGGGTATTTATGGAATGGGTGGCACAGGTAAAACAACTCTCGCAACAGCAGTGTTCAACAGCATATGTTTTAATTTCAATGTCAGTTACTTTTTATCAGATGTTAGAAACACTGAACACACTGAACTGCAAAGGAAAATAATTAAACATCTGGTATATGAAAACAATAATTCTGCTGAAGGAGACAGCTGGACAGGAACAGATTGTATAAGTATAACTAATGCACTTCTGGTTCTCGATGATGTTGATGATCGAGATGTTTTAGATGCACTGTTAGAACATCGGTTTGATCTTCAGGGAAGAGTCATTGTAACGTCTAGAGATACAAATGTGCTGGGCAGGAAGCATAACCATATATCCTATCATGTAGATGAGCTCAACTACGATCAAGCTCTGAGGTTGTTTAGCAGGCATGCTTTCTCTCAAGACTATCCCAGTAAAAATTATAAAGACCTAACTGAGAAGGTTGTGAAGGCCTGCCAAGGGCTTCCTCTAACTATCGAGGTTATAGCTAGGCTTTTGTATGACAAGAAAGACTCCAAAATCTGGAGTGAAGTCTTGAAACAGTTAGAGACTGGTGAAATTAATAAAATTGAGGAAAGGCTAAGAATTAGCTATGATAATCTGAATGAGACAGAAAAACAAATTTTTCTTGATATTACATGTTTCTTCATTGGAAGTGAGAAGTCCAAAGCATTGATCATTTGGGAAAGTTCTGGATGGTCTGCAAATTTGGCTATACACAATCTTTGTGCTAAATCTCTTATAAAATTCACTTTTGATGATCGGTTGCAAATGCATGACATTCTTCGGGACATGGGACGGGCAATTGTGAGAAAGCAGAATCCTGCTGATCCTGGCAAACGCAGCAGATTGTGGGATGAGAAGGAAGTTAGAAAAGCCTTTAAAGATCATTTGGTAATTTTCTCTCTCAAAATCTTGACATGATTCAAAAAACTATTCATAAATTGTTATTGTGTTTTCTCATTTCTGATAGTCATAAATAAGCCCTATGTGGCCTACTACCATGTCTTTTGCTAATAATCAGAAACTTGTACTGCTTTGACGGATGTTATTCTAATGCTGTAAATATGATCCTGACATTGGAAATATATGGGTAATATGATCTGTAAACTTGCATAGTCCTCATCTAATTTTGGATCGATATGATTTTTGTCTGCAGAAATTGTTTTTCTTTTAGTGGAAGACTTACCCAGTCAGAAAAGTCATTTTCAAACAACTAACTAAACTGCTTCCTAATATGAATGGCCTATGATCCTTTGTTTACATAGGTAATCTTTCCAGTAGTGGCTGAGAATCTTCTATAGCTTGATATTAATTGAAAAGTATTCTTGTTACATTCTAGGAATACATGATCAGTAGCCACCTAAAAGTGGCCATGGTCAGAGTCCAACCCAAACTAAAAAGAAAACAAATTAAAAACTGTTTTGGAGGAAAGCCTCAAATGTAAATTACAAACAAAAAGGGAAAAGTCAACGTTCTTCTTATAACAATTGATAAGCCAGTGAGTTCTTAGAAAGAAAAGTTTGGTCTATGCTTCTTTTTGCCAACTTTCAATGCAATGCAGCTGACAAGGTCCGTCTCTGGAACAGTTATCAAGAAGTGTTCAAGGGATCGTCTATGATTCTCATAGGTGGAAAGCTTGGAGTACAGAAGATTTTGAGCCAATGCAGAACCTACGTCTGCTTTCAGTTAGTAACACAATTATAGGAGGAGACTTCAGAAAGCTAACCTCACAATTGATGTGGCTAAGGTGGAAGTATTGTTCTCTAGACTGTTTACCTGTAGAACTGAAAATGAAGAAAATGGCAGTTCTAGAATTGCCCCAGAGCAGTATCAAGCAAGTTTGGGATGACCAATTTCATCAGAAGGTAATTTCATCTTGGTTGTCTTCTATATCTTGGTTGATGGTTTTCTTACTAGCAATTATGGTCTAATACACATTTCTATTTACAGGTACCCAAGAATCTTAAAGTTTTGAATCTCAGTGAGTGCTCCCAGCTTGAGAAACTTCCAGATTTTTTGAAGCTACGGTTTTTGGTAAAATTGGAACTGCATGGTTGTCGGAGTATAATAACATTGCCCGAGTCAATTGGCAGTCTAGAAAAGCTAGAGTATATGGATTTGTCAAATTGTCAAAATCTCAAGGAACTTCCACATAGCTTTTCAGGGCTTGTTTCACTTAAAAAGCTAAACCTTTCTCATTGTACTAGTCTTACTATGCTGCCAGACAATTTGGGAAATCTTACCTCAATGAGAGAGCTTTTATTGATATCTACTTCAGTATCTGAGATACCAAACTTCTTTGCAGGCATGTTCCTCCTGGAAAAATTGTCTATAAGCAAGTCCACTTCTTTGAAGAGATTGCCAAACTCCCTTGGGACCCTCCATGGCTTGCGCATTTTAGACTTGGACTCATCTGGTTTTGTTAGCTTACCTGAAGAAATTGGGAAACTTCTCCATCTTGAAGAACTCAATCTCTCTTTGTGCTGCAATTTACTGCAACTTCCTGAAAGTTTCGGAAACCTCGAGAGCCTTAGGATCTTAAGATTAAATGGAAATTATAATCTTACAAGGCTTCCTGGAAAGTTAGCAGGTCTAAGAGCACTCCAAGTTCTAGAAGCAAGTTCTTGTGGACTGAAGATGCTACCTGCACAGTTTGCATTGCTGATGTCTCTGGAAGTTGTCAATCTAGAATGCAACAATTTCTGCATATTACCCAAGAACATCAAATACCTGCATAAATTGACTAAACTGGTTCTTCGTGATTGTGAAGAGCTTCTAGAATTGCCATGCCTTCCAGGAAGTCTAGTGCATGTTGATGTAAGTAATTGTAAAAGGTTGAGGAGAGTCTCAGACTTTTCGAACATGAAATGTTTGGAGACTCTAGTGCTGCACAACTGTGAGGAATTGGAATGTATACCTGGACTGGGATCTTTGCAGGCTTTGGTAGATCTCAATATAACGGGATGTAAGAACCTTAAGAGCACAGATATCACAGGCTTGGATTCATTGAAGTCATTGGGAAGACTACACCTTGGTGGAACTGGTGTTATAGTCTCTAAACTCCAGAAGTGGGCTAAGGTAGACTATATCTGTGTTGTCTGTTTCCTTAGATATAGTTTTCTTCAGTAATGGTTTCCATTCTATTATATACAACTTTTGAGATGGCTATAGGATAATAACATCTGACTGTGTTTCTGATACTTGTCTTGAAAGTTCAATAATTGTTGAAGCCTACTGAAAACTAATAGGCAGCAGTGTTGCCATCCAGGACATTAGAACTTGATGAGGATTACAGCATGAGGGAAATAATGATTGGAAACCTCAACAATTTATGAAGCATTGTTCACAAATGAATTTTTTGTTAAATCATCAGGGTGTCGAAGTGAACTATGATGTGATCATTCACATTAGTTTTTGTTTTTCTAAAGATTGATAGCAGCAATGTTGCAACGGATGTCAGTTATTGAAACCTATACTGAGAAACATAGAATTTTGTTGGCTAGAAAAGCAATTATCATAAATTGCTGTATGAACACAAATTAGCTATTTCCTATTAAAGTACTGTTTATTCGTGATTCTTGTTTATTGGCAAATTTATGTAGATAGATATTTTGCTGAATTTTAAGAGCAATTGAATATATAACCGTGTGTCGTGACTTATAAACCCACTTCTGTCCTTAGTCATTCAATAGTAATCATCTTTATTGCATTTCTTGATAGTCATTTTATTGATGGAAAACCATGTTCTAGCAGAAAATTATCCATATCAAAAAGTATTCATATCTCATGCTTATGAAGAACCTGCTTTTGTATGACAGGGAAGGGAATTAATTTTCTATGGAAATGAAATTCCAAAGTGGCTTGATCATCAAATGCAAAATAAAATGGACAAGTACACTACTTCAAACTCACCTTTAATGGATATTCATATTTCAATGGACCAGAACATGAGATGCGTAGGGGTTATTTTCTGCTTTGTTTCATATGAGAAGGATAGTGGTATTGATGCCACTGTTATCAGAGGTGGACTCGAAATCTTTAGAATTCAAATTGTGAGGAACAGAGGTGAAGATGGTAGAGAAAATGGTAGAGATGAGCTTCATCTTTTCATTTGCAGTGAAAAGCACGATTTTGTGAGAAGCTTGCAAGATGGGGACAGGATTTGTATTTGGGCACACCCATCACATCCATATCCACGAATATGGTGCAAAAAGGGTGGAGTTCATTTGCTATGCAGAAGGCAAGGTCAAGAGAAGAAAGTCTTAGAGCATGAAAACAATTTATATAGTAAACTCTTTCTGGACTTGACATGGATACAATGGAGTTGGATTGCATGGAAACATCTGCCCATAAATTTTTGCATTCACCGTCTTGCTGCTTATGACCTTGCTGGTTCTTTCATAAACAGGAAGATTTGGACCTATTCTATGTCCCTTGCATCACAGTCATGGGTATTGCATCAGAAACTAAACTCATACTAGAACTGATTCTCAAACGAGACCAACTAGTTTTTCCTTTACCTGGGAATATCTTTGATACATATTCTACTTCATTGCATTTGTTGGTTCACCAGTGGACTTGGTGGAGGAAATTGATTGTCACCTCCAGCTTATCATATACCATATTTGTCTTGACTGTTAGCACATGCAATGCAATTGAGGAAATTGCATCATGTCTGACAACTGACAAATAAAAGTTGAAATGTACTATTTTAGATGTAGGAGAATCGTCACATTATTTGAGGATAATGAGATTTTTGTTCTGTTTTGCAGGGTTGCAGTTGGAGTTCTCAGGACGTGTTTCACGTGGTAATTGAAAAGGCAGGAATGAGATGGAATCTGGAGGAGTGCTTTGAACTAGAGACTGTGTTGTTTCAACGAACAGAAGAAACTGCTGATCAAACAACAATAAATATGAATCCCAAATTACTGGATTGTAGGAATTCTGAAGCCATAGGTGGAGCAACTGGAAGGACCAAAAGCAGTGAGGTAGATATATATGTGGGAAATAGATGGTTGGAATGGAGAAGGCTATTGGCCGATGGGCGATCAGAGTTGTTGATAGAATTGGGAGTGAGAGCTATAAAGAGATCAACAACAGATGTTCATGTAAAAATGCTTTCAATATATAGCATTTGGGAGCATAAATCAAGATCATCATCTTCAAGGACTTTCAAACAATCAAGCATAGTGTTGACAGAAGAGGACAGGTTGAAAGATAAACAACATTATCTAATTCTATAGATATTTATGTTAGATTCCTTGGAGGATGAGACTCATTTCTGTCCATGAACTGAAATAGTTTTCTCTCTTTAAAGATGTATTACAATGAAAAATTATCTGTTTCAGCGAGTTTGATAAAAAGTAGATAATTTATTTTCCTCCACAAAATTTCCTTCTTGTAATAATGGTAGCATCCAACTGGTATAGAAATCTCGTCTTCTCTCCAATAGAGCATTCCCCATGTTTTTGGCAACCTTGAGACACAGAGACTTGAGGGGATTTCAATCCCATGGAGGAAGATTTGTGAGTTTCAACTTTAAACAAGGACTCTACACTGGTCAGCTACAAGGCCCCCCAAGCACACAACCTTACAGAAGAGATTCTTTTGAATGCATTAGCAAGCATGGACAAGTGTTCTAGACAAATCTAATGACCAATCAGATAACTAGCATGATAAAAATGTTGGATGATCAGGGTGTGAGGGGATTTTCGTGCTTTAGGAGGTGACTGAATTTCCTCCACCAACTCCACTGGTCAATCTGGCGGTCTCTCCATCAAACAACTCCACCAACCAATCAAGCTGGTATCCTGCAATAAACTTCAGCACCAAGCATCCTGGAGCTAGTTATACAATTCCTATATTGGAATGCTGAAGGAAATCCGAAGAGGCACTACAAATTGGGGGAGGGGAACACTCTGGAATTTTTCTCACTGGCAACAAGGGCAGAATAACCGGTGGTTTCTCTTGCTGCTATAATTGTCAAGTTTTAATAGGGCACATATGAAGAATAGACAGGAGGTTGCACCTGATGTGTGGTATTGCTATTGCCTTCTCTGAATTTTAAATTTTCTTTCCTCTTGAGGTCTTAGATGACTAGTCTTTGTTTTAATAACTTTCTTATAGAGGACCGTTAGATTCACTTCCACGTGTTGAAAGCATTGGCCCTGCATCTGATTAAAGGACAACTGGTTGGCCAGTTAATTTGTTGTGTTTTTCTATCTCTTCCAGTTTATTTCCCTATGTTACCAGTTTTACTAGTAACTGAATCTACTGTGCTTTGTATTTATTTTTCTCTTTAATAAATTTGTTTCTGCTTAACACAAGGAAGTAAATTAATTGAATAAAATCTGTTTATCTATTTTCATTTCAAGGTCAAAATAAGAGGGGTGGTGGGCCTAACTCGATTGGCTAAAGCATCCTGTTGCAGGCAAGAGGTTACAAGGTCTACTCTCCCCACCATCCCTGCGGTACCGTCCTGTAAGGTCAAAATAAGGGAAACCAATCTTGCAGATGACCACTAAAGTTATGAAAGTTCACTTTTCTTATGCTTCTATATAAGTAGACTGAATGTTTATGCAGTAGAATTAGTTGATGTATGTGAATGTTTATACAATAGAATTAGTTGATGTATGTGTTAATAAAATGGATGTATATATTGTAAGTATTTCTTAAGTGAAGGAATTGTCATACAAAAATTTTTGGTGATCATAATTATTTTACATGTTATTTTTAATAATAATTATATAGTTGGAGTAGTTGAGTTATAAAAATACTTCATTCTATATTACAAGGTGTATAAAAACATTTGAACTAGACATGTAGATTTGTTATCAATAGTTTTTCTGCACTATTTGTTTAAAAAGAAGATAGTTGAGAAAACATAAGAGTTCATCATCAAACTTTAATATAGAAGATAAACATTGCAAAAAATATATGAATTGTTTCATAGAGTAACTTTGACCTTGTGACTATTAAAATCCTTTTGTTATATTTTGTTCTAAAAATGAGCACTTTATTTGTCCTCTAAATTGTGAGTGTTTTTATAATATGAGCAATGCATATTGAAATTATATTTTGAAGTAGAGTAAGAGACTCAAACACATTAATCAATCAATTATCTTCAACATATGTTTATTACATCATAATGGCTTTATAAAGCCTTTCAACTTTTCAACTACCTAAACCACCCAACAACTAACACACAATTAATTACTAACATTTATTTAATAAATTAACATTAGTGTATTAGTTTATTATTTATTATACAACACACAAATATCAATATATATCATTTACTAATTTCTAACACCCCCTTTAGTGCTAACATAGGAATTTTATTATGAAGTTGCATTAACAGTTGGCTTGGGTCAATCATTGAATCTATCTTCTGCTTCTAAGGTTTAGATATTTCATAGTTTCCCCAACTTACCCAAAAAAAGTCCTTGGATGTTGGTTTACACAAAATGGCCTTATTTCTTTGTTTAGAAAGAATTGTATTTCTATGTATAGCAATCTCCATCAACAATGGGCATCTACATAAACATCCTACTACACCCTTATTTCACAAAGGGAATCTCATTCTTTTCATCCACTCTTATACATTTGGAGAAGAGGTTCTAATCCTCAACTTTTGTTTATGAGGGAGTATGTTGGTAATCAATTACTAAGATATGAATCCCATGCCTTAAAAATGTTATCTATGCAAAATCAATAGCCCACTTGATTGATGGGATAATATTGGTAAAATATCAATAGTGTTGTATTTTTGCCTCTCAAGACTATAGGATTAGATTGCTTATGTCTTCCTTTCACCTTGTTATTGCAACACTTATATTGGTGTTGGATTATGGACCTATCTTCAATCAAGATCTCATTCCCAAAAATATCCAACCAAATGTGACTTGTTTTTGAAAAAAAAATAGCTATGTTGTTGCAAGGATTGTGATGTTAAAGCATAGACTAAGTGTTATACATGAAAAAAATCACAACTTGTGTGTTTGTCAAGAATCAACACAAAAAACATACAAGCATAAAATAGAGATTGACCTTTGGAAAGTAGCCAATGAGACTAGTGTAGTTCCTAATCCAAAATAATTATAGAATATTTTTCATTACATACAACTGCCATTAATACTAAGTGATCTTTTGTTTCTCTCCTATACAGACTATTCCTTTAGCAAAATCAAACAATATTTTTGACTAAGAGAAAATAATTAATCATATGCTTTTGTTCACTTCTTTGTACACATAAAGAAAAATATGATAGTTTATTTTAATCACCTTTCATTTCCATGGATACATCCTTCAAGGTTTTGAACACAAGTGATGCACTGTCCTTTTTTATGGCCATCTTATAACTTAAGGGTTGTCCTTCTTGATGGTCACTAAAATCGTCCTCTTCATTGTGTCATATATTTTTCCCTAGTATTTCTCCATGGTGTTCACTACCCTTCTTATTAAAGGTCTTATTCTTCAAACCTACAACCATTGCCCCTTTATTTTAGCACCTTAATCACTATGATTTCTTGAAGTGACTGTCCTTTTATCACTATTCTTCCTAAAATTATAGGTTTGAAACTTTGAGGGTTTTAACTAATAGGAAAAGGATTTAACAAGGGTTTCCATTATGCTTTGTTCTCTAAGGGTTTCTACCTTGAAAATCACTATTTTTTCTTGTACTGTCCTTGCAATGTTATCCTTCTTGGACTATCATCTATGGTTTACTGTAACCTTTAATGAAAGTGCAAACTCATATCTACTAACACTTTCCTAACTTCATTGACTACAACACAATGACATTCAAGGTTTGTTGAGGATAGGAAAAGCTCTTTTATACTCATGATCCTATGATATATATGAAGGGGCTCATACTTGATGGTATGTTAGTCTTTTAGACAAGGGTTTTGATATTATAGCCACCCTTTCAGATAATAATATACTATGCATGTAATGATTACACAATAAAACCCTATGTAGGGTTTCAATGATCCAAAATAGGATCCTCAATAACCATATGATTTTGTGGGACTTCTAGAGGTTTATTCTATTTTGGCATAGTATTGTCCCCTCTTTGTAGTATGGATCATGTATTCATCTCTTCATTGGATAGTCATGTTTCATACCCTCTCATTGTGACTGTCCTTCCTCATTCTATTATCTTTTTGATGAAGCTAATTCACTAGTGATCTAATCCTTGAGATGGCACAAGCCTAAGTTGCATTATTGTGGAGGTGTGTTCACACATCATGACTATTCACCTATGTCCCTTGATACTAACATTGTCATTGGACCCTTGAAGCCTCCATCTCTTTCTCCTATGAGTTCAGTATCCTACCTTTCTCTCATCAAAACCTACTCTATGGTGACTTGTTAAGGTTTGGACTTTGGAGTATCTTTAAATGCACCAACTCCATAAGATCATACAAATGTATGCATAAGGTTTCATAAGGTTTGGCAGTGAGCTTTGAAGATTATACAGGGTTGATTGATATGTTTCTCACGATTGTCATTTGAATATGACTCTCTAAAACCCTATATGATTTCAAAAGGTCTTAAGACATCCTTGTCAAAGATAACAATGAATTAATAGAGCTTCATGTACAAATAGGTTTACAAGTGTAAGGAGTGCACCCTTTAGAACCTACATTTTTTGGGGCCTTGAATGCATGGGGGAAGTGTGAATAGACTCCTCAATATCCTCTTGTAATGTGTTGCATGCCCAAACTCCTAAATATCCTCTTCCAATGTGTTGCATGCCAAAAATCCTGAATATCCTCTTGAAGCATGTTGTTTTCTCTACAACAGCCAATATAGTTTTGCAACATGCCATCTTCTCAAGGAAGTGCATGCTCTCTAAATTCCACCATAGGAGAGTTCCTTCAATACCATGAAGATAAAACCTGATGCTGAAGCATCTGGGTACTCTGGCTATCCAGATCTCTTTTTCATTTTCAATTTTGGTTTTGGTTGTTTTCAAATTTTGTTGCGGTGCTAAAAGACTTGATGGATTTATTCTTTCTTGGTGTTTTCTATCTAGAGGTTCTTGAACTTTATTAAATAATTCATTGAAAACTAATATTGATGAATATTTAAAACTGTTGTTTAATTTTAAACTAAATTCCAAAGTCTTGTGCCCAAAATTGGGTGGCTTATCTTGGCCAAGGCATGTAAAAGGTAGATTGCAAAATACCTTATAAAAACAACAAACAAAAAATAAATTTAAATTTTTTTGAGGTGTATGGAAGCTAGGAGATCAAGGGAAAAAGGCATAGTTGGAGATGTGAGGAAGCGCAAGAGTGAGGGGGAGAAGAAACAACAGTTTGGAAATGCTAAGAAATGAAAAATTGACCCTATGACAAGTTGCCAAAATTATGCTAGTAGTAACTTGCAAAGGTGAGGATAGTAGTGAATAGGGCACTGGATTGGAGTGGAGGAAAGGCATCAATTCTTTCTTTGATTAATTTATGTGTAGAAAAGAGAACAGTAAAACAAGGTGTGGTTGATTAGTGAATGAATTGTGCCAGGAAACTTATCCATTGATAGGTAAAATGTATTTGTGAGTGCATATTCAGATTCCAAGTGTATATTTGATTCAAAGAAGACAATAAAATATTGCAACATTGTTTTATGCTTGTTTCATTCAAACTTGGGTGAAGATTTTGGTGAATTTAGTTAAAGAGCTACAAACTGCTCTTTGTCTAGCAAGACACATAGTCTTTGTGTTGCATTATTTGGTTTTAGAGTAGGGACAAGTTGTATTGAGAAGTGAAATGGCATATAGAGGATGGGGTCACAAAGGTAGAGCACCCAAAGGTATGGAACCTGAGATTGTGGAATTGATAAGAAACTGCACAATGGAGGCAGTTAGAGGTCTCACAACATGAATGAAGGCCATGGAAATGGCACAAAGAAGAGGAGTCCATATAGTGGACATAAGTGATGGTGAAGAAAAGAAAGTTGTTGAAGGCAGAGAGGAAGTGAACCAGTTGGGTTTAGAACTAGGAGAAGAGCGATCATTAAAGCCATTGCAAAAGTAAGTTCCAGGCCACGATTTGATCCTCCAAGTTACAAAGGCAAGTTAAATGCAGAAGAGTTGCTAGATTGTATTGGTGAAATGGATAAATATTTTGAATACAACAACACTGAAGAAGAGAAAAAGGTGAAGTATGCTTGCACCAAGTTGAAGGGGCACACATCCCTATGGTGGGATCACCTACAAGAAGACAGGTAGTGAAAAGGAAAGGAAAAAATAAAATCATGGGATTGAATGGTGACGAAGATAAAATCCAAGTTTCTACCAGCAAACTACCAAATTAATTTTTTTAGAAAACTTAATAATTTAAAGCAAAAGGAGAGCAGTGTTGAAGAGTATACAAAAGAGTTTTACTGGTTAAGCATAAGATCTGGTTGTGAAGAAGATGATATGGAACAAGTTTCAAGATATTTGAATGGTTTGCGCATCTCTATTCAAGACAAAATTAGTATGGTTAATATTCATAGCATGGAGGAGGCATATCGATATCCCTTGAAAGCGGAAGAAAAACTCAATAGGAAGCAACAAAATAACTCACAGTTAGAGGAAAATTATCGTGTGGAAGAGGACCATTGAACAACAGAAGAGGCTTCCAAAACAAGCAAGAGGAAGCAAGCTCGTCAAGTGCAAGTATGGAATAAGACAAGGGAAAAGGAGATTTCCCTAGAGGAAGAGGAGACTACTCTCATGGAAGAGGTAGAGGAAGAGGTTTCAGCTTCACATGTTTTCAATGTGGAGAAGTAGGCCATCGAGCATTTGAATGTCCACAAATTTAGCAAGATGTTGGAAAGGGAAAAGAGTCCAAAGTGCATGTTGCACAAGCTGAAAATGAGGAGGAGACCTCAACAAAGCATGTAGCAAACCCCGAAGATGGAGAGTCATTGATGTTGCAAAGAATTTTGTTGAATCTAGAAAAAGAGAAATCAGAGCCAATTCAAAGAAGAAATTTGTTTAGAACAAGGTGTAAGGTGTTGAAAATTGATGTGTTTTCTTAGCTTAATACTTTATAAAACTAATAATAACTCTCTTCAACTTGCTTGAGATAAATAGGCATTAAACAAATTTGTAAACTCAACATGAGTTACAATTACAATGCTCAAGCCCTATCCTTAACAGGTATGCCTATCTCTTGCAAGTAGAGTTATGCCGTGAAGAACAATGTCAAATCCTCATCTTCATGCATTTGGGTGTCCCAAACTGAAGTAGCAACTCAACCTTCATTCTGTAAATATATTCAAGGCTTCATCCTCAAATTATGTGCCTAAGAGAGGGCCCACTTAACTCATCCTTCTGAAATATCTCAACATGCAAAGGAGTTAATTCCAAGAAGCCAACTTGGGCACCCAAGTTGGGTCCAAGTCATTTCTTGTTAACTGAAACATTTCTCAACACCATTCATGCAAGAATGGTCATCCCCTGTTAACTGAAGGTACTCCTTGTTATTTTTCATGCAACTCAAGTCATTAGCCATGCATTCCAAGTTAACTGAAGTCAACTAGCATACAACTAAAACTAACTGAAGATAACTGAACCATAACTGAACTAAACTAAACTAAACTAAACTAAACTAAACTAAATTGAATTGAACTGAACTGATTCTGAACTGGACTGAACTGAACTTCATGCATGCAAACATCAAACCCTAACTCCTAGGATCTTTACATGCATTCGGAAGTGTTATCTCTCACTCTGAATAGTTAACTGAACTCAAGATGAGTGTCACTTACCATGTGGGTGCCCCATGTGCCCCTAGTATTTATGAAATCAAAATGGATTCCCTCACATGCTCCTAACATTTAGAATTAATTACAAATGTCAATTAACATGATTATTTCATCAAATATTAATCTCTTCCTAATCCTAGTGTTGATGAACACATTCCTTGAGGACTTAGGAGATACATGAAATAAATAATATTTAGGATTGCAATTAAATGGCATCCTATTTCCAACATGAGGTAACTGGAAAATGTTGCAAAGTTATTGTGGAAAGCAGTAGCACTGATAATGTAGTGTCTAAAGAAATGGTGAGCAAGCTGAAATTGAAGAGAATCAAACATCCCATCCCATACAAACTTTCTTGGTTACAAAAAGAGCATCAATTGTTGGTGAATGAGCGATGTATGGTTAATTTTTAGATTGGGAACTATAAAGATGAAGTCATGTGTGATATAATTCCAATGGATGCTTGCCATATTCTTTTGGGCACACCATGGCAATTTGATAAACAAGTTATTCATGATGGGAAAATGAATACATACACAATTAAGAAAGGTAGAGAAGAGTATATATTGATCCCCTTGAAGAATAGAGAAGGAGAAGATGAAGACAAACCAAAGATATGCTTGGTTTTCGGAAAATAATTTTTGAAAGAATTAAAAAAGGAGAAAGCATGTTTTACAATAATTCCCAAGTTTACAACAGTTGGGACAGCGAACAAAGAAAGTGAAATACCCATGGAAGTTCAAGAAATTTTGAAAGACTATGTTGATATATTAATGAAGGAGTTACCTGATGGATTGCCACCCATGAGGAGAATTAGTCAGTGCATGGATTTGATTTCCGGTGCAAGTTTACCAAAAAAGGCACCATATAGAATGTCACCAAAAGAAAATGAAGAGATAAATAGGCAAGTGCAAGAGTTGTTGGATAAGGGGCTGATTAGAGAGAGCTTGAGTATGTGTGCAGTTCCAACAATGTTGGCACCAAAGAAAGATGAAGATTGGAGAATGTGTATGGATTCAAGAGCAATAAATAAGATAACTATCAAATACCCATTCCCATTACCTAGAATGGATGATATGATGGATTGCTTGAGTGGAGCCAAATATTTCACAAAGATTGATTTGAAAATTGGTTACCATCAAATAAGAATAAGAGAGGGAGATGAATGGAAGACCGCTTTCAAAACCAAAGATTGATTTGAAAAGTGGTTATCATCAAATAAGAATAAGAGAGGGAAATGAATGGAAGACCACTTTCAAAACCAAAGATGGATTGTATGAATGGTTGGTAATGTCGTTTGGATTAGCGAATGCTCCCAACACTTTCATGAGATTGATGAACGAAGTTTTGAAGCCATATCTTGGTAAGTTTGTAATTGTGTATTTAGATGATATTTTGATATTTAGTAAAACAAAAGAAGAGCACTTGCAACATGCTAGAGTTGTTTTACAAAGGCTAAAAGAAGAAAAGTTAATGGTGAATTTGAAAAAGTGTAGTTTCATGAAAGAGGAGTTGGTATATTTGTGTTTTGTAATTTCCAGTAGTGGTCTGAAAATAGATCTGGAAAAGTGAAAACAATTGTTGAGTGGCCTTCACCGAAGAGTATGTTTGAAGCAAGAAGCTTCCATGGATTAGCAAGTTTTTTATAAGAATTTTATCAGAAATTTTAGTGGGATATGTGCACCGATTATAGAAACAATGAAGGGTAATAGAAAAGAATTTGTTTGGACAACTATAGCAGAGAGGAGTTTTAATATTTTGAAGGAAAAAGTGATAGAGCGGCCCATGTTAGCACTTCTAGATTTTGGAAAAGTTTTCCAAGTTGATTGTGATGCAAGTGGGACAGTGATTGGAGGAGTTTTGACTCAAGAGGGAAGACAAATAGCATATTTCAGCGAGAAGTTAAATGAAGCAAAAAAGAAATATTATGTGTATGATCAAGAGTTTTATGCAATTGTGCAATCTCTTAAGAAGTGCCGATATTACTTGCTTCCAAAGGATTTTGTTTTGTATACCGATCACCACACATTGCCATATATAAAAAATCAAGGTAAGCTTAGCCAAAATCACATGAAGTGGATTGAATTCCTTCAAAGTTATTCTTTTGTATTGAAACATAGAAGTGGAAAATTGAATAGAATTGTTGATGCGTTAAGTAGAAGATGTTTGTTGTTGAATGAAATGAGAGTAAGTATTATTGGTTTTGATTCAATGGGAGAGTTGTATGAAGAAGATGTTGATTTTATACTAGTACAAAACTAGCAATATATGACTAAATAAACTACTAAAAATTGCGTATAAATGACTAATTTTGGTCACGTGACCATTAGTAGTTTATTGCCGGTCATTTATAAAGCAGGAAAATTTATGACTAAACTATTTTAGTCATTTATCTAGTCATTAATTTAGTCATTGATTTGGTCATTGATTTGGTCATTGATTTAGTCATTAATTTAGTCATTGATTGTTGTTAACTAGTCATTTATTTAGTCATGGTAGTGATTTATTTAGTCATATATTGTTGGATCTTGTGGATATGTTGCTAATATGTGGTTGTCATTGATGTCAACACTATTAGCCTTTAATACATTAGAGGTTGTATATGTCGAGGATATTGAGAAAATTGTAAAAGAAAATGTTCCAGGTTCCTAGTGGAACTATGTAGGTCATGAAGGCTTCTTGTTCGGTACATTGAAAATCAGTTGTTGTGGACTAAAGGGTTTATTCTTGAGAGTATCTAGATCATCTACCAAAAGTTTCAGAGGTCCACATATAGATTTGATCATGTTGTGGTCTGACAATATTTTGTGGTCTCTGTCAGCGTTCTTGAGTGAAGATTGTGTGATTATGGTAATTCTAGTTGTTGCAGATGTTTCTCTGTTATTTCTTGGTGTTCTTGGATGTATCCAGATTGTTCTCTATCTTTGTGGTACATCCACATTGTTCGGTGTGCTAGTGGTCGAAGATTTTTCTCTATATGTTTGATTTTTCAACTTGGCCGACATGTTGATGGTACCGTATTGTGGATCTTTGAAAAGTAAAATTTGAATGTTTGGTGCGCTCATGAAAGTTGTTTTGGGTCGCATCTTTGTTTTGGTCGATGATGTTTAGATCCACATTGAAAATTTAATTGTAAATTTGGGTTGACATTGCAAATATGTTTTATTTTTGTGGTCGACGAGGTTGATGTAATTCAATGTTGTGGATATATAAGAGCGATTTTTTTAGTGAAGTAAAGTGTGCATAAGAGTGTAGTATGCCAGAGAAAGTGCAGATGTACGAATAGTGTTCAAATCATTTGATTGTAGAGCAGAGTGTGAAGAAGATTGAGTGAAGTGTGAAGTAGTTTGAGTGAAAAGTGAAGGAGTTTTCTATGCTTAATTGGAACTATAATCAGGCTTGTGCAAAAGCTATTTTCTCAATTCGTACCCTCTGGATTTAATCCTATTCTATATTGTTGGGTAGTGAGCCCCTTTTGTAACTGAGTAGTGAGATCTAGGCAGTGTGCCTGAATGCATATGCATTCCCCTTTATTTTTTTCATTATACTTTTAACAGGGTATAATATTGTGGACTAACATCCAACGTGGTTTTTCCCCTAATAGGGTTGCAAGTAAAAAATATTGGTGTTCTCTGTCTCTCTGATGTGTTAATTGCTTATTCATCAGATCTGAGATTAAGTTAAGTCTGAAAAAAGTTTATTATTTTGTGACAACTGATTCACCCCCACCTCTCAGTTGTCTGTCCTTTTTTTGTCAACAATTGGTATCAGAGTAGGTTCCTCTAAAGAAGCCTAAAAGCTTGAGGTGATCCGAGATGGCAACATACAAGAAGGATAGTCCTAGATTTGATGGAACTAACTACTCACTGTTGAAAGTCAGGATGCAATGTCACCTAAGGTGTATTGGTGAAGCTTTCTGGAAGATTACAAAAGATCCATATGTTATTCCTTAGAATGGTTCCTCCACTGCTAATGAGATCAAAGATGTTGAAAACAATATCAGGGCTATTAAAGCTTTGGTGAGTGCTCTGACAGATTTAGAGATGGAAAATTTGATAGGACTGCAGACAGTTCATGAGATTTGGACGAAGCTAGAAACTTTGTATGAAGAAGATGCTCAGGTGAAGATGGCTAAGCTACAAAGTTTGAAAGGCAAGTATGAGAATTTGAAGTTGGGTGAAGATGAAAATATCACTTCTTTTATGCAAAGAGTAAATGAAATAGTGATGGGTATTAGATGTGTCAATGGTTCTCTAGACGAGGATGAAATTTTGGCTAAGATACTCAGATCCTTTTCTCCCTCCTACAGAGTGAAGGCTCGCGCTATTGAAGAGCTCATATCAGTAACAAAGATGACAAGAGACATGCTGGTTGGTAAGCTTGCTGCTTTTGAATTAAGTGAATTTGGTGAATCTATTCTGAAGACTGAATCTGCATTCAAGGCTATTGTATCCAGAAGTAACAAGCAAAGATATGGTCCGGGAGAGTGTTCCGGAAGATATCCAAGTATGATGAAGAACTAAAACAACTTGAAGATAAAGAAAGAGAGGTAGAAGAATTGGAAGCGATTGTAAAGAAAGAAGGTAGAGGAAAAGGTAAGTATGAAGGAGTGTTTCCTATTAAATGTTTTTCTTGCAGTAAAATAGGTCATTTTGCATCAAGATGTCCTAAAATAGTTCCTAGATCTAAGCCTAACAAGTCTAATTCCAAAAGAAATGTTACTTTGTTGAAGGAGTGACTGATGATGAGTCTGATAAGATAATGGAAATGAAGATGAATGGGTTTTCATTGCTATCATTGAAAATAGTCTTGTGGCTATTGAATCTGCTAAAGATGAGAAAGCTCTTATAGCCCTAAGTTGAAGAAAAGGATGAGTGGGTTATTGACATGGATTCTCACATCATATGACTGGTGATAAAAACAAATTTGTAAGTCTAGAGAAGTATGATGGTGGTGTTGTAAGATTTGGAGACAACAATGTTGGTGTGATTTGTGGCAGAGGTTCTATTTGCCTTGGTGGTAAGGATAACACTGATGATGTTCTTTATGTTGAAGGCCTGAAGCACAATCTTTTGAGTGTTGGACAGATGGTGGAAAAAGGCTATGATCTACAATTCAAAGATGGAAGATGCAAGATACATGGAAGTTCTGGCAATATGATTGCTACAGGTAGAAAGACAAAAGGTAATATTTTTCACCTAAATACTACTAGTGGGAGTTGTTTAATTGCTCAAGTAGATGAAAGTTGGTTGTGGCATAGGAGGTTGTGTCATGTAAATTTTGATAACATTGTCAAGGTAAGTTCCACTCAAGCAGTAAGAGATCTACCTAAGTTAGTGAAGCCTGCTAACACAATTTGTAAGGAGTGTTAGATGGGTAAACAACTAAAGTCTCCTTCCGAAGCAAATAGTTTCATTCAAATGATTTGTTGGAGCTGCTACATACTAACCTTTGTGGTCCCTCCAGAAGTCATAAGTATTCATGGAGAAAGGTACTTTATGTTGATTATTGATGATTACTCTAGAATGATATGGGTTTCCTTCTTAAGAGAAAAATGTGAAGCATTGGAAAAGTTCAAAAGTTTCAAGGCTATGGAAAAATGAGAAAGGTCTAAAAATCAAGTGTCTAAGATCTGATAGAGGTGGTGAGTTCACCTCCAGGAGTTCAACTCTTTTGTGAAGAACATGGAATCAAAGACAGTTATCTGCTGAACCCTTCAACAGAATGGAGTTGTAGAGAGAAAGAATAGAACAATTTTGGATGCTGCTAGAACAATGATGATAGAAGGAAATGTGCCCTAGATCTATTGGAGTGAAGTTGTAAGCACTGTTGTGTATACTTTAAACTGGTAAATGTTAATGGTAATTCTGGCAAGACCCCTTTTGAGCTATGGTTTGGTTATAAGCCTACTATTAAATATTTCAAGATCTTTGGAAGCAAATGTTATATCAAGAGAGATGATGATATAGGAAAGTTTGATGCAAGAAGAGATGAAGGAATATTTTTAGGTTACTCTACTAAAAGCAAGGCCTACCAGTGCTATAACAAAAGACTGAGAAAGATGGTTGAGAGTGCAAATGTTAGAGTTGATGAGGATCGGCCAAATCATCCAGATATTATGGTTATGATTTAGATGAAGACAATACAAGCCAAGGGAAGAATTCTCAAACACATAATCAACTTCAGATTATTCCATATGTTCCGATAAAGCAACCTCAATTCATTCTGGTAAATCAAGTAATCAGGAAGCACAAACAAGTGCAAGTACAGAAGAAAGATCAAAAAAGAAGCTCGTGAAAGTCCCAAAACTCCAAGGTATGTAAAGCTAAATCATTCTAAAAGTCAAATTATAGGAGATAAGAATAAAGGAGTGCAAACTAGAAGAAAGATTACAGAAGAGTATTGCCTAATTTCCAAGATTGAACCTAAAAATGTCACTGAAGCCTACCAAGATGAACATTGGATGAAAGCTATGAAGGAAGAACTAACAAAGATTGAAAAGAATGACACATGGGTACTTGTTCCTAGACCTAAAGACAAAAATGTGATTGGTACTAAATGGGTGTTTCAGAACAAGTTGAATGAACAAGGTGAAGTGGTCCGAATAAAGCAAGACTAGTATGTAAAGGGTATTCTCAAATGGAAGGTGTTGATTTTGAAGAAAAATTTTTCCCCTGTTGCCAAAATTGAAGTTGTTAGATTATTTCTTGCTTATGTTGCATACAAGAACTATAAAGTCTATCAAATGGATGTGAAGCTGGCATTTCTGAATGGAGAACTAGAAGAAGAAGTATACATTGAACAACTGGATGGATTTCAGCTAACTAACAAGGAAGATATGGTTTGTCACTTGAAGAAAGCTCTATATGGACTTAAGAAAGCCCCTAGAGCCTAGTATGCTAGATTGGAAAAATACTTACTGAAGCTTGGATTCACTAAAGGTATTGTTGATAGCAACTTGTATTTCAAATTGGATCATGATAAAGAGTTAATTATAGAAGTTTTTGTTGATGACATCATTTTTGAAGGAGATGACAATCTATGTATGAAGTTTGTTGATGAAATGAAGGATGAATTTGAGATGAGTATGATTGGAGAGATGAAGTTCTTTCTAGGATTGCAAGTTACCCAGTTAGACAAGGGAATTTTCATATCTCAGTCCAAATATGTGAGAGCGCTACTGAAGAAATTTGGAATGGAAGAATCAAAGCTTGTTGGTACTCCCATGGTGACCGGATGCAAGCTAACATAGAATGATGATTCTCCTAAGGCTAATCAAACTAGATATATGTCAATGATCGGTGGATTGCTCTATTTGACCCAGACTAGACCAGATATTATGAATGTTATATGTATGGTTGCTAGATTTCAGGCTGATCCAAAAGAGTCACATGTGACTGTTGTTAAGAGAATCTTCAGATATCTGAAAGAAACAGTTGATTTTGGACTTTGGTATCCAAAGGATGATGATCTCACTTTGAGTGCATATACTAATGCAGATTGGGCTGGAGATGTAGATGATAGGAAAAGTACTAGTGGTGGTGCTTTCTTCCTAGGGAAGAAACTGGTGTCCTAGTTGAGCAAAAAGTATAATTCCATTTCTCTATCTACTGTTGAAGCAGAATAGATTGCTACTGCAAATAATTGTACTCGAGTGATATGGATGAAACAAATGTTGAAAGATATCAGGGTGATATATGAAGAGCCTATTTCCATATACTGTGACAATTGAAGTGTAATAAATATTTCAAAGAATTTGGTGCTACACTCTAAGACTAAACATATATCAATCAAGTTTCACTTCCTAAGGGAGAAAGTGAATGAGAAAGAAGTCAGATTGGAGTATGTGCCTACCAAAGAACAGATTGCAAACATCTTTACTAAGCCATTGTCAAAGGATACTTTTGAGTATATCAGAGGAATGCTAGGGGTAATTAACCCTCCTGATAAGAACTAAAAGATGCATTTACTTGCATCAATTTATGAGTGAAATTGCTATATTCTGATCTGGATTGATGTTTTTATGGCTGCTACTTAGGGGGAGTAGTCAGATGTACAGATATGTGGTTCATAGCATGTATATGGAAAGGTCATGGTCACCTTTTTCATTGATGTCAAAGGGGGAGAAGTGCAATGTGAAAAATCTTCCGATGAGAAGTGCCTTGTGGGAGAAAAGCAATTAAGAAGAAAGTGTGTTGGGTTGATGGTATTTTCACATCATGTGTTGCCATCAATTCCAAAGGGGGAGATTGTTGGATGTTGTGGATGTGTTGTTGATATGTGGTTGTCATTGATGTCAACACTATTAGCCTTCAATACATCAGAGGTTGTATATGTCGAGGATATTGATAAATTTGTAAAAGAAAGTGTTCCAAGTTCCCAATGGAACTATGTAGGTCATGAAGGATTCTTGTTTTGTACGTTGAAGATCAGCTAATGCGGACTGAAGGGTTTATTATTGAGAGTATCTAGATCATCTACTAGAAGTTTTAGAGGTCCGCATATAGATTTGATCATGTTGTGGTCTGACAGTATTTTTGTGGTCTCTGTTAGCATTCTTGAGTGAATATTGTGTGATTCTGGTAATTATAGTTGTTGTGGATGTTTCTCTGTTGTTTCTTGGTGTTCTTGGATGTCTCTAGATCATTCTCTATCTTTTTGGTACATCCACATTGTTCGGTGTGCTAGTGGTCAAATATTTTTCTCTGTATGATCAATTTTTCATGTTCTTGGCCGACATGTTGATGGTAACGTGTTGTGGATCTTTAAAAAGTAAAATTTGAATGTTTGGCGTACTCGTGAAAGTTGTTTTGGGTTGCATCATTGTTTTGGCCGATGGTGTTTAGATCCACATTGAAAATTTAATTGTAAATTTGGGCCGAAATTGCAAATATGTTTTATTTTTCTAGTCCGAAAAGTTTTTGATGTAATTCAATGTTGCGGATATATAAGAGCAATTTTTTGAGCAAAGTAAAGTGTTCATAAGAGCGTAGTATGCCAGAGAAAGTGCAGATGTGTGAATAGTGTTCAAATCATTCAATTGGAGAGCAGAGTGTGAAGAATATTGAGCAAAGTGTGAAGTAGTTTGAGTGAAAAGTGAAGGAGTTTTATGTGCTTAATTGGAACTGTAATCAGGCTTGTGCAAAAGCTATTTTCTCAGTTCGTACCCTCTGGATTTAATCCTATTCTATATTGTTTGGCAGTGAGCCCCTTCTGTAAATAAGCAGTGAGCTCTAGGCATTGTGCATGAATGCATGTGCATTCCCCTTTATTGTTTTCATTATAATTTTAACAGGGTATAATATTGTGGACTAGCATCCACCGTGGTTTTTCCCCTAACAGGGTTTCCATGTAAAAAATCTTGGTGTTCTCTATCTCTCTGATGTGTTAATTGCTTATTCATCAGATCTAAGATTAAGTTAAGTATGAAAAAGTTTATTATTTTGTGACAACTGATTCACCCCCCCTCTCAGCTGTCTGTCTTTGTTTTTCCAACATATATTTAGTCATTGATTGATGTTAACTGGTCATTTATTTAGTCATGGTAGTCATTTATTTAGTCATTACTTTATTCATTAATTTAGTCATTACTTTAGTCGTTACAAATAAAATCTAACTTAATTAATCCTCACAAATTTATGTATATAAACTTCAAGTATCATAGATATTCAAATGTTGAGGGAAGCACCATGAAATGTCTAAAGTGCTTGAGAATTTACTTCATTAAGCCTCACTAGAAAATCAAAACCTCACTGGTTACATTCAATGTCTTAGTGACAACAACCTCACTAGAAAATCCAAACATATAAATGATGTGCCTCACTAGCAACTTATCTCACTGACTGTTTTACATCATTTATTGAAGAATTCAAAAAGGCATAAAAACAAAGAATCACTCTCTATCAATGAATTTCTTTTCTTGAAAGTTTCATTTGGATTTGAAAGTTTTATCTCCACCATTAATAACCAAATGTATTCTAACGCCAAGGAATCCATTACCACGCCTGTTATGTTGCCTAAACTTTCTTCACAAGGCCATCTAGAGAGCCTTATAGAGGCTATTTTGGAGCTTGAAACCGAAAGGCAAAACAAGAAGGCAGCTAAAACTACAAAAGCAAATTCAAAATCTTCATTAATTCACTTGAGGGCAGTCTCAAATTTAAAAGATTGATGGAAAAATAACTCATAAAGGAAAGAGATGAAGCTTTGTGAGATAAGACAAATATTACCAAACAATTAGCCAAAGCATTGAGATGGAAAGAAGATGCAACTAACCATGAACCTCCCTCTACATGGTCCTTTTATAACATATCAAGTTGGTTAAGGGAATAAATAGTACACCGCATCCATTGTGAAGCATTGAATAACATTACAAATACCAACAACTTATCAATTTAACCACACTTTTATTAATTTAACCACAAGGAATAAAACATATAAATGGTATTAAAATTATGCTCTAAAAAATGCACTACTTCTCAACCAACCCAATGTATAAATGGCAGATAATGGTTATAGCAAAATCTAACCTAGAAAACTATTTAAAAGTTGTAATACCATTTGTAAATGTTGTATTGGTCGATCAAATAAAATTGCTAGAAAAAAATAAATTGTTAAAGCTACAAAAAATTTATAACCATGTAAAGCTTAGTTGTAGGATTTCTGTAAAACTGATTTAAGTTCAACAAGAACTATAAATCATCTCCCAAAGCTTTCTCCACATTACACTAATTGAACATTTGACTAGATTTTTACTTAAAACTTTATCCATTACAATGCATACGAGCTTTCTGCTCCAGATGAGATTGCTTATACTTTTAAAAATTTAAACCAAAAACAACCACCAAATCAAAATTAATTACTATAACACATACCCAAAGTCTTTTTCTTCTCATAGCCATTCAAAGTTGCTTGGTCCTTCATTCCCTCTGAAGTATGTCCCAATACCTTTGATTGTCTTACCATCAACAAGATCTCCAACAACTTGCAGATTTGAGACAGAAGGAAAAGCTGCAACCAGAGAGGAGATGAAAATAGTGCATTAGTAGTGTGATCCTAAAGTTGATGCTAAGCATAGTATCATTTCAAAGGTTGCACATACATAAACAAAAAACATCCAAGAGTCCTTAGAAATAATTAAAAGACTTACAACTAAATAATTAAAAGATTAGTTCTCATTTTCATGGCATAAAACCATTTGCACAATGTAACTCAGTTGCCAAATAATGACTTCACGGCTAAGTTTCCAATGCATTAGTCCAAGAAGAATTACCTACTCGTGAAAATAAGAACTGGTAACATTGCAAAAATAAGTAAAATTTTCCACCAACTTGAAACTTAGTATGCAAGCTAAGCAATCATACTGACCAGGCATAAGCTTCAAGAACCTAGTAATAAAAAATAAAAATAAAATCCGTCATTTTTCTATTCAATTCTCCCTCCCCTTACTCCATACAAAGATTTGTTTGTCGGGAGAAATATGAATTATGTCAACTGGAAATCTACATTTATAGATGCCTGCTCTAACATAATCTGTCATGGCATACTATGGCTCTCCCTTTACACCTTCTTCAATAATAGGTGTATACATAAACACAAGAAGGGCAAAAGTCCAATGATTTAATCCCCATGCAAATCCACGGCTTTCTTGCTGCTATTGGTTTTAGCTATTCCAAACTCTTCCTCGTTGGTATTCACCTTTCACTTCTCCAATTTGGTAGGCTACGACCTGAAAATAAGGTTTTGACAAGGGTTTTCTAGAGTATGTTTATTAAAATGAAAATTACGGCCAAGATCCTAATAAAGAGCACATTTAGGTTTTAACATTACAGCTACCTTTACCCTACGTAGCTAAGTGACAAGCCAGCCACCTCACCAATGCTTACCATTGTAAACAAGAACAAAGAAAAAACTAGGGAAAAAAAATAAAAGAAAAATGAAGTAAAACAAATTTTACAGAAATACATTATTCACCCCAGCCAATGTCTCTTTCTCGAGTCGCCCCATTTCACCCTGCAATCTTGAATGAGTCTAATGAAATAATAAAACTCTTTTTATGTCGCCTATGTCAACACATTTTCTAATTTTGGTCGCCTTGTCCACTACCTTGTTGGAATCGACCTTTCACTTCTCTAATTTGGTGAGCTGCAGCTTGAAAATAAGGTTTCGATGTGGGTTTTAGAGTATGTTATTAAAATTAAAATTATGGCCAGATCCTAATAATGAGCACATTTAGGTTTTAACTCTACGACTTCCTTTTCCCTGCATGGCTAAGAATCCAAGGATTGGTCACCCCTGTGCACATTGTTGTTGCCCACACAAAAAGAAAAGAAAAGAAAATACAAAATGGAGGGCGGTTGTTCAAGTCACCCTAGTCTCTTGTCGCCTAGCACAAAGGTGGCATTTAGATCTACACACTAGCCTTTAATGGATGACATTCCACAAGACACCTTGGGATCTACTCAAACCCTTGATGGTGCCCCTGTTCCCTGCCTCTTTTGTTTGAAACGCCCTATTCACTACCTTGTTGGAATCGACCTTTCACTTCTCCAATTTAGTGAGCTGCAGCCTGAAAATAAGGTTTCAACGATAATTTTACAGTATGTTTATTAAAATGAAAACTACGACCAAGATTTGCCCACCCAATTTTCCCATGCTTTAAGATTTATTTGCCCCTTAAAAAAGATTCAAAATGGAATAAAAAATTAATAAATTTCAATGCATAAATTTCTCACTTTTGCACAATAAATATTATTAAATATACTATAATATGATATTATTATATAATATATTATATTATATTTGTAATATAATATTATAATATTATAATATAATAGTATAATATAATATAATATAATATTATAATATTATATAATATTACATAATATAATATTATAATATTATAATTATATTATAGTATATTATATATTATATTATATATATTATAATATTATTATATTATATAATATTACATAATATAATATTATATATTATATTATATTATAGTATTATATTATATTATATATATAATATTATATTATATTATATTATACTATACTATACTATAATATTATATTATATTATATTATATTATATTATACTATACTATACTATAATATTATATTATACTATACTATAATATTATATTATATTATATTATACTATAATATTATATTATAGTATAATATAATTATTTTTATATTAGATATAGAAGAGGCAACAAAATAGAGCTTACATATCAAATGAGTTACAGTTCTATATCAACCTGTTACCAGTATATTCCAGTATACTTCATATCACTGCCTTTTACAATACTACAACATGGCCATTTACAGCATAATTGCATATTTACAAAATTACAACATATATAAGGGACTGAAAAGCATTGTACTATCATTTATCAGGGATATCTATAGCTATATTTCCAAGCAATTTATATCTTTATCATTATCCATTGTTGTTTCCCCTGAACCAGCTTTCCTTAGTTGTAGCCTTCATGTTCACCAGGACTTTTGCTGCTCCATGCTCTGTAACAGTGATTCCTCCCTGCCTAGGTTTGTTGCTCCCTGCCCCACTTGCATTGCCTTTGTTCCACCATTTAACTCTTTCTGAAACTCCTAGAGTGCCCTTAGGAAGATCTCAACCCCTAGATGTTCGTCCTCCATTTACATAGAGACCGGGCAGATCATGTTGTTCCTTGCTGCAAATTGCATATATATTGATTGAATGCCTCAAGTGCCAACTACTGCGTTGTTAAAGACCTCTTGAAACTACCTCAATGCCTTAAGGAATATTTTTTATTCCTCTTGATTGTGATGCCACACATGAGATTTTCCAGCCGTGACCAAATTCATGAGTTCTATCATTGAAACCTCAATTACCATTGTAATCTGCATCACAATGGAAAAATATGTGAGTCATTTATCAACTCAGTAAGTCCCCTTTTATTCCCTTGAAACTTTTCCTCATTCCTAGCCCTCCATAAAAACCAAAGAATCTCAGTGGTAATGCAGTCCCAAAACAATAAGTAATCCTTATTCAATTTCCTGAAATAAACATAATCTCATGCCAAATAATATTACCATTTCGCCAAATTGAGAGTTCATTACAAAAGATGTTCCAAATTTCTTTAGCATATAAATATTCAAAAAAAAAAAGTGTAATATTGTTTTTGGAATCCTACAAAATCTACATAGGTCCACATTAGCATGATTAACCTTAAAAAGAATCTTATGGAGCAGTAGTTGCCACCTGAAACAAGCCTTCTTAGGCTCCTTGATATTCTACCACACAGAGGAGAAGATTTTTACACATTTTTCATTAGAGAAATTCATGCCCCAACAAGTATTTAAATGGGCTTTAACAGAATCATCTTTGGTTAGTTCTCTATAAATACTTTTGGCTTTAATTCCAGCAATCGGAGTACCATCACTCCAAACAAGATCTTCAGGAATGTTACACTTTTCAATAGATTTCAAGGGGAAAGTAGCATTTTTACGAGAGTCTCAGATAGCATTATAAGTTCTAGCATTAGCATTGTCAAGATTAAACTCCTCAGTAAGCTTGTCCAAGGGTTTGATTTTCCCATCTTCAAGAATGTTATGAAATGTTTGGATGCCACATAGACTCCACTTTTTGTCTGAGCACCCTTGCAGGAGGGCTAAGGGTTTGGAATTATGCAACAGGTTCCACCACAGAGAACATCTAGAATGACATTTCAGATTATCATTTATAAACAAGTTACAACACTTCAAGCCAACTTTATGCTTCACCAACTCCCAAGCCTTCCAAAGGATTTTGAAAATTGGGGATCCAGCAGGAGACATTGGAGAACTGTTCATAAGAATATCACAAAGAGGCAGATTTTTCCAAGATTTAGCCTGTTTAGGGTTGGCAAGTTGAATATTGTTCCTTATTAGGACCTTCCAGGGCTCATTTCCAACCATTGCTTTGGAAATCCATTTAGTAGCTAGAACAATGCCTTGAGTTCTCAAATCCTTCAGACCAATTCCACCATTGGCTTTATCTAAGCAACACCAAGACCATTTGACAAAGTGCTTCTTCCTCTTTCCTTTCCCATCCAACCAAAGAAAGTTTCTAATTTGCTTCTAAATCTCATTGACCTGATAACTACTAAAGAACCACACAAAAGCAAAATAGATGTTGTAAGATGAGAGAATATTTTGACAAATTTGCAACCTCCCTGCGAAGGAAAGATAGTTCATGTTCCAACTTTCTATATTTTTTCCTATTTTAGAGCTTATCCACAGCCACATCTCTTTTAGATTAGGACTAATTGTAAAGGGAATGTCAAGGTACCTTACTATCTTGCTTGGCCCTCCCCATTGAAAACCATACTTCTGCAACCAAGCGGGAGGGGCTTCTTCCCAGCCAAGAAAACTAGATTTAGCAATTGCTATTATTGCCCCAGATGCCTAGCATAAGAGATCTAACTTCCCCATTAGAGCCTCTGAATTAGCCTCCTCCAAGTCCAAGAAGATGGTTGTGTCATCAACGAACTGGATATTAATCAATTCATTTTGGTCAGGAAGAGTGATACCTTTAACTTTGGGGGAAAACATTTGATCTCTTAGCAGATAGTGGAGGGCATCAGAGGAAATTAAAAAAAGTGCAGGGGCAAGAGGACAACCTTGTCTTATGGACCTACTCAGGGTGATTTCATCTGAAAGAGAGCCATTAATATCCACTTGAGCCACCACATCTTTCAACAATGTATCCACTGCATGGCAAAATTCCTCTGGAAAGCCAAATGCTTCCAGAGCCATTCTTATGAATGCCCATTCCACCCTATCATAGGCTTTCTCAAAGTCAATTAGGAGCATAGCAGAATTTTGGTTAGAATGCTTAGACCATTGCATAGCCTCCCAACTTGTGATCAGATTTTTGAGAATATACCTCCCTTTTACAAACCCTGTCTAAGTGTTGTTAACAAACTGCGGTAAGATATCAACCAATCTTAATGCAAGGACTTTGGCCAACACTTTGTAGGAGACATTTAACAAGGTGATAGGCCTCCAGTTCTTTATAAGAGTCTTATCCCCTCCTTTGGGAAGCAATTTGATTATGCCTTTATTAATTCTCCTGCCAAGAGAGCCTTTCATTAAGGCTTCTTGGTAAACCTACAATAAGTCATCACTCACCCAATCACTAAAAGTTTTGTAAAATTCAACCGGGAGGCCATCCCACCCAAGGGATTTATCGTTATTCAGAGACTGGATGGCCTTCACGATTTCCTCCTTAGTAATGCCACTGGAAAGTTGAGCAGCATCTATGCTTCCAATTTTTTGGGGAATGATCCCTTTAACAAAGCTCTTGGCTTTCCTATTGCTTTCCTCATTCCCCTCTGAAGTGAACAATTTGGAGTCTAGAAGGAATGGAATTGTTGCATTATATCTTCCTGAGAGGTAAGGAGCTTTCCTTCTTCCCAAATCAGCCCTATCTGTTCCTTGCTACTCTTTTCTTTAATGTAATTGAAGAAAAAAATTGATCCTTTATCACCGTGGTTTAGCCAGTTGAGTTTAGCCCTTACTTTGAGGCCCCTGATCTTGTGAGTTTGGAGTCTCCTGAGACCATTTTTTGCTTGTGTGAGAGCTTCACAACACTTTATGCTATTCAGTTCAGCTTGAATCTTAGTTTCAACAATTACTAGCTTTTCCTATAAGTTATTCTCCTCCTTCCTGGCATCTAGAGCCTTCTTCTTGCCTACATTTTGGAAAAATTTCCTCCAGGCCTCCACATTTCGCTCCCACCTCGAGATGGCACTTTCATCCTTCAAAAGCCATTTATTTATTTCCCTGATGGAGGCAATGCCATCTCTACAGTCATTGTCCTGTAGCAACTGAGTGTTGAGAATGAACTTATCCTTTTTGGGGAGGTCTCTTTGCCTCCCTTGGGAAGAAACAATTTGGGCTTTCATGGGGTGATGATCAAACAAAGTGTAGGGGTACACACCAAATTTGCATCCATACACTATCAGGAAAGAAGTTGAAAAAAAACTTGTTCGTGTAGAATCTATCTAACCTACAATAGATTCTCTTCCCCCCTTGTTGTGTATTACACCACGTGTACCAAATTTCTTTGGCTTCTTTCTTGTTCCTTTCCAAAGGATCCACCAAATTCAATTTGTGCTTCAACCTTTGCCAAAAATGCCTCTCCAACCCTTTCCAGGTCAAATCAATGCCCCCCCACTTGTCCTCCTGGTGTTCCACCATGTTGAAATCCCCCCCAGCACCCAGGGGACATCAGGAAGTTGGGTGGCAAGCCATTGCCACAATTGTGTTCTTTCCCTATGGTCATTCGCTGCATAGACATAGCAGATTCCAAAACTGACTTCCTCCTTCACAATTGTTACCCACACAACCCTGTTGCAGGGGGAGGTACCTTGACTAGTTATAAATTGTTTCCATCTATTGGCTAGGACTATAGAGACTCCCCCTCTCCATTTTTCATGTTTGGTGGAAATCTGGTAAGCATCCCTCCAAATGAAATTTAGGTTGACCTCTAATGTAAAACCCGTTGCCTTGGTTTCTTGAAGGAAAACAATGTCTTTTTGGGGTTCCAGGTTTAAGAACCTTCTGAAAATGTACTTTATGTTCAGGTATTCTAACCCCCAAACATTCTAGGAGATGATGTTAAGATTCATCTTCTTCAATCAAACTGGAATCCTCTTGGTTACTCTTGAACTACTCAAAGCACTTGGGAAATTTTTCTTCCATCTCAGCCCTTTTTGCTATGGGGGATTGAATAATGAGACTTGTTTTTTTCCTTTTTTTTTTGACCGTTTGAATGTTGTTGTTGTTTTATAAGGGGGTCTCGTACTTCCTTGGCCTGCCAAGCCCATTCCTAGGCTTCCTCAATTTTTCAATCTGCCCCTTTTTAATATTCTCATTCATAGTTTCAGCAACCCCCTCAGTTGATTCCATGTTAGTAATAGGTTGTTGAGGGGAAGAGGTTAACAAAGGGGGGGATCTAGGTTGCTTTTAGGGTGGTTAAGATCTTCTTGGATCAACCCACTTTCAATGACAAGGGGGTTGCAAGTACCAACCTTGCCATTGGACACACCAAGGTGGCACCCAACAAGGCCTCCATTCATTTGACTAAGATCCAAGAGTATGTCTCCCCATTCAACCACAACACCTTCCTTATTCAACTAATTGGTTTCATCCCCAGCCTCAGCAAGTCTTAGATCCTCACCACTTTCACGGTGATTCTCAAGAATAACAAAGTTGGAGCTACTGGGTAAGTTTTCAGTCCGAGTGTTCTTCGTCAAGTCAACGGACTCTGGTTGAGTGTCATCCAGGTTGCCCTTCTCCAAGGTGTTTTTACCATCAACCCTCTTTATTTGCATTAGAATCTCTTGGTTAGCATTCTTATCACTAGTCAGGTGACCATTCAAGAGATTTTGTTCTATTCTTCTTCTTATTTCACACATGGCAATCTGTTGAGCATTTAATTTTTGGATCTAGTCAGAAGTCTAGATGAGAGAAGATTTATTTAGAGAGATCTTGGGGATGGAACAACTTGAGGGTTCTAGTTCATAATTAGAAACATCTTCACATTGGTTTTGGTTTGTTTCCTTTAGGACTTCAAAGGAATTTCTAGTAGGAAGGTCAATAAGACCTTTAGGTTCCTGATTACTTCCCCCAACCTCGCTAGAGGGACTAAAGGTTTTCAACTGGCTTCGTTGGGTGTTGTCTACTTGAACAACCTCGGTTTTATCTTCCTATGCGGCGGGCTCAATGGATTTTCCCCCAGGGTTCCCCCCCACCATTAGTTCTAGCTGCCTCTTTACCTGTGTTAAGGATAGTGCTAGGGTTTTTTCCAAGTTTCCTTTTGATCAAGGGGAAATTCTTGTGAATGTGCCCTTCCTTTTTGCTCAAATAACATGCGTTGATGCTTCCCAAGACCTCTATAGGGAATAATATGATATTTCCTTCATCCTCAATTGCAATGCTCAGCGAAATTTCTATTTCAGGATTCAAAGAAACCAGAGCACGGGCATCGAGGTTTGGAAGAGAAGCCTTCGCTTCATCTACCTGAACCACATTGCCAAATGGAGCCAACAGAGCAGGGATGAGTTCCCAAAAACCAGGGGGAAGATTCTTGATTAGAACCCACCTAGGGCAAGAGAGGGTGAGTACCTCTTCTGCAATGGCAGCTGGTGACCATGCAAGAGCATGAAAACCACAACCACCAAGATTCCAGTATGAGTTTTTGATCACTTTGGTTTGTATATCATTGTTTTTTAGAAAAATAATGAATAGCCCACATTGGAGCATCCTATAATAACGTATTTGGATGCCAAGTTTAGTAGCCCAGATGTTAGAGAACCATGCATCAATATATTTTCTTGCAGGAATTTTGTTTAAGTCCACAACAGCAAAAGAAATTGCAGTGTCTTTAAGCCTACTATGAACATTTTTTATAACATTTTTCATGCCAAGGTTAGAAATGAGTCTAGTAAAATAGGGAGTAACTGGGGACTTACCTTCACCATCCACCACGCCACTGTAGCCCTCCTCCCCTAGTTCTGCACCAATATCAAACCTAGCAGATTTAGGAATAGGGAAATGATTACCTTCAACTGATACCTTAAAGGATTTAACTAATGAAGGCTGATCACTGCCATTTACCTGGGGATCAGGGGGGTCTACACCTTCTTCCATCCACGCCCCTAAGGGATGAGCCTAAGAAAACTCACAAAGCAAGAACAATAGAGAGACAGTTGCATAACCAACTTAAAACAAAAGAACTCACAAAACTAGGGAAAGCAAGGAGACAAGAAAATGCGACAACCCTAGCGTACAGAGGAGGCCACGTAGACAAACTTGAGTGGAGGAGGACCAGGCCTCCCCCACTTGGCACCGACATGAACACCAAGGACCCCGTCAAAAGATCCACCAGTTGCAAAGTGCTCTCCTTAAATGTGCATGATGATGACTCTAACCCACCTCGTATAATATAATTATTATACTATAATATAATATAATATAATAATTATATTATAACATTATAATATTATATATATATATAATATTATATATAATATAATATTATAATATAATATAATATAATATTATAATATTATATTATATAATAATATATAATATTATAATATTATACTATAATAATTATATTATATTATAATATTATATTATTATATAATATTAAATATTATATTATAATATTAAATATTATATTATAATATTATAATTATAATATTATATTATAATATTATAATTATAATATTATATTATAATATTATATTATATAATATTATAAGGGATAGATAGGGGCGTAGCACTCTGGTCTCATCTCATCCATTGGATGGGAGCCTATGGGTAGACATTGATATGAGTGGATTCAATCGAGTAGAGTCTAATAGAATGAAGACATATTATAAGCTCTCAGATGGCATGAGCAACAAATTTTGAATGATCTCCTTGTAATAACCCAATGGTCATCCACTTACTGTAATAACCCAATGGTCACCCACTAACTATAATAATTGGCAAAAACTAAACTATCCAAATCATATTTCTAGAGTGTGTGGTGTTATAGGAGTGGGCTATCCAGAAGTGAGTCATCTATCGAGGTGTAGATTGATTATCTCATTCATGTATGTTGAAAACTCCATCTCCTCATGTATCTCCACCTCACCTCTACTTTCCATCTCATAACATCCTTTATCTCATGCCATCCCACTCCTTCTCCCATCTAATCACATGTGAAATCAATACCATGTTCTACAAATATGGAAAGATTGATGAGTCCAAAAGGAATAGTCCTATCAAGATATTATAATATTAAATATATTATAATATTATATTATTATATAATATTAAATATAATATTATAATATAAATATTATATTATAATTATAATATAATAATAATATATATTATATAATATAATATCATATTATATTATATTATATTATATTATATTTATTGTATTATAATTTATTATATTGTATTGTATTGTAATATAATATATTATTATTATATTATATTATAATACAACCCACTCCCTCAATTCAATTTTTTTTTTTAATTATCCACTTTAATATCATATTGTCTAATTTTTATTTGTGTGACTAATTATTTAGTTATGATTTTTACTCCACAGTCAAATTAGTCACTTATGATGATCGAATTAGTAGTTTATTGCCGGTCATTTATAACGTGGCCAAATTTATGACTAAACTATTTGTCATTTATCTAGTCATTGATTTAGTCATTGATTTGGTCATTGATTTAGTCATTGATTTGGTCATTGATTTAGTCATTGATTTAGTCGTTAATTTAGTCATTGATTGTTGTTAACTGATCATTTATTTAGTCATGGTAGTGATTTATTTAGTCATATATTTAGTCATTAATTTAGTCATTGATTGTTGTTAACTGGTCATTTATTTAATCATGGTAGTCATTTATTTAGTCATTACTTTAGTCATATATTTAGTCATTAATTTAGTCATATATTTAGTCATTAATTTAGTCATTACTTTAGTCATATATTTAGTCATTTTTATTTACTGGTTTCCATTAATTAGTAGTAAATATAGTCATGAAATGAATAATTTATTAAATACCATAAATTTTATAATACAAAACTAACATAATATTAAACTTGAACTAAAACATAAAAATAAATAAAAAATTTACATATATGAACAAGCTACAACATGCTAGAATTAAAAGATTGATTCAACATCATGATAAATAAAGGTAATCTGCAATAAAAAAATTAATACACACACACACATATATATATATATATATCAAGTTATAAGATGTCAAAGCTGTCTAAAAGTATATATGTAAATATAATAAAAAATGTCAAAGTTGTCTAAGAGTTTCAAACTCTTTCAAATACACCATGATAATTAAGATCCTTGAACAACACATTCAAAATATTGCATAAAGCAGTGAGCCAAGATGTCTAACAACTAGTACATGATAAACATGTTCAACTATGTCATTTTTTGCAAATATTTTAGTGGCCACCGTGTGAAGGTTCCCTCTTTCTCTTTCAGACGAACAACTCCTATAAGGGCTTGACCAATTTAATCCCCTTGCAAATCTAAATTTTTCCTATTGCTATTGGTTTCAGCTCCTCCAAACTCTTCCTTGCTGGTATTCACCTTTCACTTCTCCAATTTGGAGTTGTAGCCTGAAAATAAGGTTTTGAAATTTGCACATCAAAAACTCAAAAAATTTAAATAATAAAGAGGATAAAATTCAAACATTTTCTTTTCCTTTTCCAACTATGGCACCCTAAACTTAGACGCTAGATATAGTGAATGTATTAGAATTAGATATAATTATTATTCTTCTGAAGTTTCATATTTCCTCTTCACTATATAGACAACAAAAAGGAAAAAGTACAGATATAATACCTGCTAACATAGTTGCAAATGAAACAAAATATTGTAACTTTAGAGTGTGTCTCCATGGAGGCATTCTATCAATTGGTAAGCAAAATACTACTAATTGTGGGTACTTTTTATGCAAACATATTTCACACAATAAAGGTAAATGAAATATAAAACTAATTTAAATTTCATTCAAAGCTTAGATATAAGAAAATTGTATACCTAAGCATCTTTTGTCATTGAATCTGCCTCATCCAATATGATGATTTTAAAGGGTGGACAAAGATAACCACTAAAGGTAGCCAAATAAAGGAATAAGCAAAATCAATGAAGCTGAAATTTGAAATACTTTATCAGGCTTTTTCAAGCTATAACAAAATCTCATGGCTTTAATGGCTCAACAAGTTTGAAAAAATTTCCTATGCAGATATAAAACCAAAGTAATAGCATATATAATTTGATACCTACTAGTATTAGCACACAAAATTCACAATACAATAATTGAAACAGAGAACAACTACTTTCTATTTAAGGGTATACCTTATAGCCATGTTAAAGAATTCTCACTGAAATTTTCTATTTAAGTTGAAGGGTATACTTTTGTTGGAGTACAATGAACACTGAGAGGGGGGTGAATCAGTGTTCATACACAAATTTTCACTTTGTAAATGCTTTTTTAAATTTGTCTTAATTGAACAATATGAAGCAATAGAATAGACAACAGTATAAACAAAACATACACAAGAAATGACACAATGATATGTCCTGAGTGGAAACCCTCTTGGGGAATAAAACCACTCAAAAAATGCCTTACTGGCTTATTTTAAAAAATCTCTTTTCCAATGCCTCACCGGCTGTTGGTATGTCACACTGACAATGTTATCTCATTGATAGGCTTTTCAATGCCTCACTAGCTACACTTTACTATTCACAAACACCATTTGAATTTCATACATAGAGTATCATCTTTGTTTCTTTCTATAACATCCTCTGATCTTGCATCACTTAAGATTCAGAGGCAAAAGTTTAAGTATAACATAATTGATCAATTTCATAAAGCACTGAATGTGCTTATCCAAACAAATTTTCAAATATGGATCAACAAAATTCCATTTTCCAATACGAGAATAATATTTCTTTTCTACTCAACTCTCTTCATCAAGAAAGAATACATGGAAGTATATACATAATGTTCTGCATTACTAGAGTATAACTTCCACTTTCAAACTGGGGATCACTTGCTGGTGTAACGGTGAGATGGTTGTTGATTTGTGGGGCAACCAGAGTTCAAATCCCTACCTAGACCACTAGTGGTATTTACGCCAGTTTGGTCCCACTTGTTGGAGGTACTATAGTGGTGGTTCATCTTGGAGGACGTATAGGTGATCTTGGTGGACATGGTGACTGATCGTGCTCAACCCCCGTTGGAGTGCTCGTGAACCCTGTTGGCATGTGCTACTCATGGATCTAGCTTCCTGATGGTGTGTGCTGCTTTTGGACTACTGTCGGACCCACAGGGGTCTTTCATGCCTGGTGGTTCTGTATTGGTCCCTCATGAGTCTTTCACTCCTTCTAGTGTCCCTATTGGGCTTCTAGGCTCGCGGTTCTATGCGGCTGGTATTGGAGAGATAAGGATGAAGATGACACAAAGGAGATATAAGGGTGTTTCTAGATTACCGAACATATCTAAGGATGAGTCCCTTCATCAATGTGGTCTCACTGGTTCTTTTCTCTAGTCAAAATTAGGCCCCTTACGTATAAAAAAAAACCTTCCACTTTCAAACTGAAATGTAACTTTCATCTCTAACTACCCCCTTAACAATGAACAGGTTACAAAACTAAAATGCTTTTAGCAAATTTTAATCAATATTTTCATGAAACAATGCCTTCTTGTCCTGACATAATAGTATATCATAATGATAATTGAATGTATAACTTAAGTTCCCACAAGATAATGAAAACTGAATCATGACTGGAACAACTAACTCTTGACACTATACAAACCAACAATGGAAAACACATGAAAAGAGCTTGATTAAATGCAAACCAAAAATGAGTTATGTTACAGATTAGAGATAATAAGAACTTTACCCAAATGAATTAAAAAAGACTCAGCTCTAACCTGATGCCCAACACTACATCTAGGGTTCGAAGGAAAAAATAAGCTTTATACATTTTAACTCTATTGAACAAAGAGACTTAACTAGAAAAACATGGGTAAACCTTTAAGCTATATTATTACTTGTTTAAAGAACTCGATTAGAAGAAACTAATCACAATCAATACAAGTACTCATAAAAAGGGTTTGAAGAGGGTTTCACAAATTTACATCCAAGAATAACAAACATTATGAAAGATAACAACAAGATTTACTTTCTTCTCAAGAACCGACAATCAAAACAACAAGAAACTCAAAAACTTAAGAAAGAAAACATTCCGTAAGACTAAAAGAGAGGAACCGATGACACATGTGGTTCACACTGCTGCCAACTGAAAAACAATTCTTTTTGCAATCTGATCAAACATTTCAACCTTCCAAACCTATCATGCCACCACAATACTTTCCTTAGCCAATTTTTTCGATGCCCTAACTGTTTAGGTTGTGCCCTAGCCTAAGCTCAAGGGCTCTCCATAAAAAAAGTCTTACAAAAGACTTTAAAAGACACTTTTAATACAACTTTTATATTATGATATTCATCTTCACAAGCCCGATATGTATTATGTCATAATATTCATATTCACAAGACAATACAAACATTGGCGGTGTGATAATGCTTCTTTGACATCAAGGGAAAAAACTAAGGGACAACAACTTTATAGATATGTTGTAAAAAAAATGTAACTGAGAAAACCCATTTCTAATTAGCTATGCTCAGGATCTATCCACCCATCCAAAACAAGAAATGGTTGAGATTTTAGTATGATGTGCATATAAATAAATAAGGGATCTAATATTCACAGTTAATTTCTTTCATTGTGAATTTTTTTACCAAGGAAGTTGTTTTACTTTTGTATTCAACAAGCTTTCTAACCTTTGAATATTTGTGCTACTATACATTTCTCAAAGCATTTAATAAAAGATTGTGGCTTTTATAGTGCTCTCAGTCTTAAGTTTCATGTGAATTTCCTACCTATAGCTTAAGCAACTTACTCTGACTATTTTATTGATGAATGTTCAGATTTCCTACTATTATGTGTGTATCTTGTTCCTTTGAGAGTAATCACAAACTATTTTGATGCATAGCACTTTTTACTTCTATATTTACTATATTTTTTTTCTCTCAGCCTCTCTCTCTCTCTCTTTCTTTTAATTTTTTTGGCCTCATTTTACACAAGTGGCAGAACATACAAATCACATCATTGTAGGATATGTGTAAAATGGGTTTATTGAAAAGGCTTTAGAATCATTCGAGAGAATAAAATTGCAAGCATGGAGCCATCCTCCACAACCTTTAGGATCATCCTCCTTGTTCGAGCATAATGGAATCTTTGGAATATGGTATGCACATCCATCAATGCATATTTAGGGATATTTTTACTAGATGTTATGGTTGCAATTGCCAATGTAGACATACATGCAAAATATGAAAGCATAGACAAGACACGTGAACTGTTTGACAAAATGCCTCAAAGAACTGTGGTCTCAGGGATGGAAATGATTGTAAGATGTTGTCAAAATGGGTGCTTTGGAACAAGATATAGACTTCCATCAAAGCATTAAGGAAGGGGATTTTGTTTGTTTTGACAAATAATATACTCGCCATGCTCTAGCAGACATGTATGCAAACTGAGGAAACATAAACAAGGCATGAAATTTTTTCCAAAATTCAACTAGATATGAACAAATTTTGTAGGTATTATATGGAGGAGGAGAATAGAATGGTGTGGTGTAGCAGATCCATGTTTGAGGTTTACTTCCCATTCACAACCTCTCATTAGAAACATCATGTAGCAAAACTCTACTTCAAAGAATCCATAAGAAGAAGTTATTTGTTGAGTGTGTAGACTAGAGATGCGTAGATTCCAAAATGAGATTAGTGCTTATTCACTACAAGCATAATTCCATATTGATTTATAGGACAACACCCCCTCTTTTAACTTTGTTTTATACCTAAGGTATCAAAATTTTGTAGAATGATCAGATTGAGAATTCTTGAATTATCTTTGTGATAATATACAAGCCATAATCTTTGGATAGCCTATAAATTGACACTTGGCTTTATAGAGTGACAATGTTATCATGCAACTGTACTGAGCTGCAAAGAAGGACTATTCACCTTTATTTTTTTCACTAATTTTTTGCTGCTTTCCCCGCCGCTATTGGTTTCGGCTCCTCTAAAATTTTCCTCACTGCTAGTAACCTTTTACTTCTCCAATATGGCGAGCTATAGCCTAAAAATAAGGTTTTGACGAGGGTTTTAGAGTATGTTTATTAAAATGAAAGTTCAGCCAAGATTTGCTTCACATAAGGCTCCCTTAAAAAGATTTTTTTGCAAAAATTAGAAAAAAAAACATAAACAAAGGAAGAAAACAATGAGAGAGGCGCTAAATAAGATGGATCGGATTGCCACTATTCGTCGTTTCTCCTCCAAACTCTTCTTCGCTGGTATTCACGAAAGTGAGTTCCACAAGATGGATCAATCCATCCTTCATCCGTCCTCCAACTGAATCTATCCCTTCAACAATCTTTCCCTTCTCCAATTCGGCGACCTGCAACCTGAAAATAAGGTTTTGACAAGGGTTTTAGTGTATGTTTCTTAAAATGAAATTAGGGAAAATCCATAGCGATTAGGGTTTCTCTTTTTTTTGGTAAAAAAATTTCAAAGCAGAATTCTCCCGCTTATATAATATAAGAATATTTCAAAGCCGAATTCTCATTATTGAATAAATCTCATAATATTATATAATATAATATAACATTATAATATAAATATTATATTATATTATTATATAATATTATATAATAATATATATTGTATATTATATAGTAATAATATATATTATATAATAATAATATTGTGTGTGTGAAATGTGGGAATTGTTAGTAAATCAACACAAACCTTAATGAAACGAATTATATCAAAGATTTGAAATAAGTAAAATATTTTATTTTGCAGTTAAACAAATCTTTTAATAACGTGTCATTGTCCTCTATTCCCAAGGATTTATTAAACCATTTGGCCCTCAAATTTATATGTGCACAATAGTTGTTAAAATGACAACTTAAGAAATGAGATAATATTCAACATGAAAGCTAATTAAGTTCCTACATAAAACTATACGATGGAAAGGATAATGGATACTATGATGAATGGATGATGGTGTTAGATTATACAATGTAAATGCTATGATATGAAACTAGGATGATTCTACATATGCTCAAATGCTAACTATGAATATGCTAATCTAAAATGCAACTATGATGCAAAGTGGGATATAAAATGCAACTATGAAGCAAAGTATTATTCTAAGATTTAACTATGATGAAAAAAATTATATGAAATGTAACTATAAGACTCCAAAATGCTCCAATGCTCAAACAATATTCTTGCATGATGACTCTACTCAAATGTGGATGCAAAATACAATGGCAAAGGGTTGTATTTATAGGCTTTTCCAAGCATCTTGTGAGGTGGCAATGATCGACAGTCCAGATTCAAACAAGAGAGATGAACGGTGGAGATGAAGAGAATCAAGAAGGTGTCCCCTTGACCAAAGACAACATGCCAAATGGATGGAAGAATAAAGTGTGGGAAGAAAAAACCATGTGTTTGAAAATTGGTTGAAGAAGTGTGTGAGGAATAAGCCATGTGTTTGAAAATAATTCTAATTTAAAAATTAGAATTATTTAATTTCATGTGGCCTTGGTGAGGTGGCATAAAAAGTTGTAGACATGTGCTTGAATTCCTAATCTGGGATTACTGAAACTTAATTAAATAAAACAAGCTTATGAAATTTGTTTATTTAATTAAATTAGAAGAATATGATTTTAGATTTGGGAATTAGAAAATATGAACAATATAAATAAATTGAGAATTTATTTATATGTAGTCGAAATATTAATTAAATAACTAGTATTTAATTAATTAAATGTCTTGACCGATTTTAGGTGTATACATTTTGCCCCTCTTTGAAGTAATGTGTTTACACGTTGCTTCAAAGAAAAATTTGATACCGATGCGAGAAAAAAAAATTGATGCCCCAGACATTGATTTTCAAATGATGACGGATATATGCCCCTCGAGATAAATCGGTGACTTTTGGAATTTTTAGGATTTTTGGAAATTTTTGAAATTTTTGATGATTTTTCGATGATTTGATAATGATCTCAAAATTTTATGCTTCAAAAATGATTTATCTCCTGAAAAATTATGTAGAAGTCAGCATGTGATAATCTGATTAATTAAAACCCCTTCAAAAAATAAAAATAAAGCAACCCCATAAAATGCCACTTAATTAGCCTTTAAAAGGTTAAAAAGTTGATTAGAAAGGTCATTTATGCATTTTGCAATTTGAAAAATTTGTGAGTGAGAGTGATTGAGAAACTTGGAGTAGAATGGTGATCCCTTACCACACACACCGATTCAAGCGAGTCAAGTGGCACAACTGCCTAGTAGCATACAAACCTCCGCTGAGTACCCTAAAAATTGCCTCGTATTTCGTGCATTATGTTTTTCCCTCCCTTTTTCATTTGAATTTGATTTTGAATTGTTTTAGCACATTAGGAGACTGAAATAGCGCATTGACTAGTCTAATGCATAGGGTTACTGATGTAGCGCATAGGATAAATGAATTAGTGCATAGGATATAGTAGCATGCATAAGTGACCTAAAGTAGCACAATCATGAACTGTTTTAACACATAGAATAGTCTAGCGCATAGGGAAATTAGATTAGCGCATTGATCAAATGGTTTAGCACATCGGGTACTTTGGTGCATCGAGACTTTGTTCCGGCACATCGGTGAAATTTTTCGGCGCATAGAGTAATTTGGCGCATTGAAGGTCTATTTTAGCACATTGATGGATTTCTCTAGCGCATAAGGTTTTTTAGCACATAGAAAGAATATTCTAGCGCATTGGTGAAGTTTGATGATTTTCTTGTTGAGACTTCTTGATTTTGACGAAGTGTGATTGCGTCAGTTTGTGATTTGATGATGATTGATGATGTTGATAGGTTAGATGTCCATTTATTTCATGATAGGTGAGATTCAATGATAGGATGATGATAATTGATCTCATGATAGGCAAGGATCAATTATAGATTGATTGATCTGATAAACCTCATGATAGGTGAGGTTGAGTTGATTGATGAACCTCAAGATAGGCGAGATGCATTGATTGATTTGATAAACCTCATGGCAGGCGAGGTTGATTTGATTGATTTGATAAACCTCATGGTAGGCGAGGTTAAGTTGATTGATTTGATACACCTCATGCTAGGTGAGGTTGAATGATAGATTGATGCTCACGAGATTTGATCAAAGTCTCACTAGAGCTAATTAGATTGATAGGTTGATTGATTTGGATTGATTGATTGATGTCAGTTGATATTGGTTGATTGATGGACTAACTTACAATTTTGTGATGATAGGAGCCTTTGACTAGTTTATAGATTAGAGAGCGGTTCCCGAGTACTTGGGATCTAATTCATCATTTGACATAGCCTGAGACAACCATTATTACATGATGTGGTTTGTCATCTCTCATCAATAGGCCCTAGATCAAGATCAACAGGGGGTTATTGACAGCCTTAGCTGAGAGATGGCACAGTGAGCATAACACTTCCCATTTTCCCACTGGTGAGATCATGGTGACTCTTGAGGATGTATACTAGATTCTATAGATTCATGTGGTTGGAGATCTAGTCATATATGATGCACATGAGCAAGGGGGACCGATGCGCTGTGTCAGGTATTTCAGGATGATACGATCAGTGGTTACGAGATTTCATGGAGGGACATGGTTGATGCGTACACCACGTTGCCTTTTGTATTAGCTGGTTTCATTGGAGGGTTCCTTTGTCCTGACCGCAAGTCAAAGGGACTCTCGGTTGGATGGGACAAGATCTTAGAGAGCATGATTGTGCATGGGATGAGATATGCATGGGGTTGTTGTATGCTAGCCCATCTTTACCATGATTTGCACTAGGTGGTCAACCTTCGAGGGTCTAGTCTATCCGTGAGGGTCACATTGCTCCAGGTTTGGGCCTGGGAGCATATAGCAATTAGTCGTCCCATGGAAGACAAACAGAGGCTATCCATGAGGCCCTATGTTCACATCTATGCAAGTCGACTTACTCAGCCTAGGCTAGGAAAGTTGGAGTAGTGGAGGAGGATGTTGAATGATTTGTAGGTTGTTGTGTGGAGGCCCTATGTTGATTATGAGCAGTGGCCCAAGGATGACATAGAGATGCCATATTTGTTTCAGTTGATATATCTGATTGGTCAGACTCACTTCATCATTGAGAGGTTCATGTTACTGAGAGTTCTAAGACAGTATGGTCAGGTTCAGCCCATGCCCTAGGGGGTATCCCATTATGCACAGTGACAACATGATGTGATAAAGTGGGGGTCGTGTTTATCTTATGATGTAGTTGTTGAGCACTATCAGGCATTACCAGCCATCATTTGGGAGGTGCATCCAAAGATCACCGATGTGTCGATATTAGCAGAATATGCCATGTATATGCTTATGCATTTGTTCCCATGTCATGATTCCAGATGAGCCTGCACCATTCCTAGCGGAGGGGGAGGCAGGATGTCATGGGTGGAGGTGATAGAAAGAGGAGGCAGAGGAGGAGTAGGGTGAGGAGGAGGAGCAGGGGGAGGAGGAGGAGGAGGAGGAGGAGGGCAGTGAGGAAGGGGATAGCAACAATGATGGTGATGGTGAGGAGAGTGATGGGGGAGATGATGGGGGTGGTAGAGGACCAGGGCTAGATGTTGGTGAGATGAGAGTGCCTCACAAGAGGTGACATGTGGAGGTTCAACTACCCTCACCATAGTAGCAAACATAGATTGTTGCACTCTAGGTATAGATCGAGACCTTATAGGGTCAGCTAGAGCAGGTACAGGCTCTTCTTACTAGACACAGGGGCAAGTGTAGACTCTGACAGTTGAGAAAGATGTTGCTAGGTAATAGGTGTAGTAGGTACAAGGATAGCTTGCACAGGTATATGTTCAGGGACAGGTGCAAGGGAAGATTGCCACGTTGACTACCAAGAGGGATGTCCTGAGATGGCGGGAGGAGCAGGCCAAGTTCACCACTAAGAGGCTACAATAGGCTGTGGCAATTGTTGGTACCTCAAATTATTTCAGAGAGGTCTGTTGTACCACCCAGGTGGTTGAGTTCTTCAGGGGCCGATATCACGAGGTGGTTCCTCTTGAGTGGTGGGAGATCTTTGCACAATCTCGGTCTGGAGTCTCATTCTTGGATAGTTAGCGTGGGTATTATGCAGCCATTGCTTGGAGATCAGAGAGATCCTGGTGCGGGTACGTCAGGTGGAGGGGGAGGTACTGGTCCTAGGATGCTAGCACCATCTAGGGGAGCACAACATAGCTCCAGTTTATGATTTTCTGATGTATTCCTGGACATGTATACACTCTTTATTCAGTTGAGACATTGATGATATTCTTCTTGTTGTCAAACTTTATGATAGACTACCATTTTTTATATTGATGTATCTCTTCATACCTTTGGATATCCTTGTACATTTTGACATTATGATTTTGAGATTATATGATATGCGGTGATGATTATGATCTATGTGTTTATATGATGTTATATGATTGTAGATGGCATTGATGCATTTAATTTCCATGTTATGATAATGATATGCTATGGATGCATTTAATTTCTATGTTTTGATGATTATATGCTATGGATGCATTTAATTTCTATGTTTTGATGATGATCCTGATGAGATGATATGCTATGGATGCAAATGATGATGTAACTAATGTGTTATGATTCTATGATCATTTATGAATGATGCCTATATGATGCATGGGATGGATTTTATTATGCCAATAATATGTGATGTATTTGATGTTTTGTTCTTTTCTGATGAAAATAAATAATGCAATGAATGGATCAATGTTATGTGACATGATCGTATGATGGTACCTAATTTTATCTTATTATGATGTCTATGTGATGATGGATGATCTTATATGTGTTATGGTTTTATGCAAATGATGTTTTATGCTATGTGAGATGGATTTGATTATGCCAATGAGATGTGATGATATGTGATGTATGCAAGGATGATATGATAATGTGTGATCATGTGATATGCTTTATGGATTTATGCAGATGATGTTTTATACTATGTGAGATGGATTTGATTATGCCAATGAGATGTGATGATATGTGATGTTCATATTGATTATGTATGGATGTAATGATAATGGGATGTAATGATTATGTAAATGATGTATGATGTTTTGTAATGATATGATTGTATGATGCAAATTATTATGTAATTCTTTGAAACTTCTAGGGTCTTAAGCTTAAATGAGTGAATCTATCTAACTTTGAAGAGTCATGGGAAGTTTGTTGTCAGTTGATTCTTTGTTAATTTAAGCTTCACAAAACCTGATGTATTTCCCAATTCTTTTGGAAATTTGAAGAGACTCACTCATTTAAGCTTAGTGAACCACTTTCTTAATGCAACTATATGAAATGATTTTGATCATGTAAATGAGATGTGATGCACGTCTTTTTGTGTTTTTTGATACAAATATTCTGATGTGATGCATGGATGGATGAATGATGTGATAATGTTTTCTAATGTATGCAAATGATGATGCAACTAATGTGCAACTATATGAAAATGATGTGTTTTTGGAAATGTCAAGTGTACTCAACCCATTAGTGCAAGAGATAACATCATTGTTGCAGCTTTGGAAATCCCATAAATATAGATGCAAACTAACATGGATGCAATCTAGTCTAACCATGCAGATCTCATATGCAAAAGTTGTCATTCATAACAATCGATTTGTTGTGTTTTTTATCATCATTGGGCCTTTAAAATGTTGAAAGTGAGTACAAGAATCGATGGCATATTTAGACCATGATGACCTGAGTACTACTTTCATGATGTTTGATAGTGCAAGTTAACACAAGCATCTAAGTATAATTAAACCGAGATGACCTAAGTATTGCTTGCATAAATAGACAAAAGTTAACCATTTTCCTATGCAAATTCGAAATGTCATTAGTGATACTCTGTAGAGCATGTCCCGTGACAATTTTCACAGTAATAATGATCAACTCATAGACAACAGACAAAGAAAAATCATACTCCTTCTTGGTTCCTCTAGTTTGATACATCATCGAGGGGCTCCAGAGATGTGATAACAAAAATCAAAGTATAACAATTGAACATTTGTGTTTAACGTGATAAATCCATGATTCAAAAGCAACATCATCAATTTAAAGTTTTCTTTTGGTTTGACTTGGATGTTCGATGTGTTTCTAATGGTGATTGATGTTCAATATTGAGTTGCACTATGATCATTGTTTTGGGTTGTGGTGTACTACTATTATTTGTCTGTCGGTTCAAGCTCAAAGTTTATTGCCCCCAGTGAGTTCAAGAGTTTTCCCCCAGTCTAGGGTGAGACATGACCACGATGCCAAGATATGTACATGAAGCTTTCCACTGATAGGCAGATAGATGGTGAAAGTGAATGGTCGACATGCTCAAATAGATGGAAAAGTTGACCTATCACAAATAGCGCATGTTGCCAAGTTTTCACTACTTTTTTTATTTTTCATGATTTTTGATTTTTTTTTTTTTTTTTTTTATTTCTTTTTTTCTCTTTTTGATTTTGTTTTTATATTTTGATTTTGATCTTTTTGACTTTTGGATTTTTGATCTTTTTATTTTTTTGAATTTTTGATCTTTTTTTATTTTTTTGGATTTTTCCCTTTTTCTATTTTTTTTGTATTTTTGAAGGACATTTAAGATGGAATGAAATGATATGATCGGTTAAAGGAACAAGATGCTCTACAATGGAGATATTGCAACCATGGATAAATGATAGATCAAAATGAAAGTTTCACTACAAAACATGTCACACAAGCAACATATCTCTTGTCAAAAGATGATAATGGTTGATTGATTAAGATGCCAGAAATGATTGATTCCATAAGGCATGATGATGATAAGATTGATGATTGTTGATGATTGATTTGTCAAAAGATATGAGGATTGGATAATGTTTTACAGCTAGGCTCAAATATGATTTGCATGATAAGATTCAAGGTTGCAAAGGGACATGATGACATGGATTTTGATAAGCAATGATAAAAATAATGAATAGGATGATCAAGATCAACTAAATAAGATACAAACACAAGGCCCAAGTATTTTTCCCCTATTCCTCATTAAGACCAAGGAAGGGAAGAAAGGATGTATCTAGAAAGAATGATGGAATATGGATAAGATGAAAGATATGGACAAAGTGAATAGGATAAGATATACGATGTTAAAGAAGATCCTTAACCTTGTCAAGATCAAAGGTGGAAATGTAAGGAATGATAAGATGGATGAAACTGGCCCCCAAAGTGTAGAGTACAAGAGGAATATGGAAAATAGGATATGGATGATAGGGAGATGGAGGAAGGACTTAAGCATCAAGTTTCAAGACCAAATATCCCTTTAATAAACCATGGTAAATGGGAATTAGACTCATAAATGTTGGCCTATTAAAGGTACGATGGAAGAGCTAAGGACTTATCCAAAGGTTTGGATTAAAGGAGAATAATGGGGGATGAATGTTGGGTAATGGATAGGAGGTGGGAAGACTTGTTGATGGATAGATGGGAAGAATTGTAAGTTCAACATTGGCACACACCTTGAAGGATGGTGGAGTGATGGAGGAAAAATGGATTTGGAAGGTGAGAGGTCTTTTAGATGGAGGATTGGAGGAAGCTTTTGGATTAGAAAATTTGGATGCCAATTTAGGTTTTATTACTTCTATGAGAATTTTAGGAATCCACATGACTTTTGACTTTGATTTTTGTTTTGTAGGCCTTTCTGGCCTTTGAGATTTTTCTTTTTTCTCTATGGACCTTTGAGGTCTTATGAAATTTTCCTTTTGCTTTGGTGGGCCTTTGTGGCCTTTTGAAATTTCCTTTTGATTTATCGACCTTTGTGGTCTTGGAAATTTTTCTTTTTGCTTTGATGGGCCTTTGTGGCCTTTTTTATTTTTCTTTTGATTTTGGATCAAATTCTCTTTTATTTTTGCATGTCTCTTCAAGGAGACATGTTGATCCTTTGATACATGTGAATCTTAATATGGAAGCTTTTGACATTTGGTACCCAAATTGCTTCCAAGAGAAATAGGAGAGATGGATGGAGATGAATGGTATGGAGGTATCATGGATTAGTTTCTGGAGGTAGAATTTTGAAAGGGCATCAAGGATGTGTGCCTTTGTTATTCTTGAGGAATAGGATATGGACCTAGGATGGATGGAAGGTTTGATGAAGTAGGATGAGGATCTAGGATAGATGGAAGGCTTGATGAACTAGGATGAGGACCTAGGATAGATGGAAGGTTTGGAGGACGAGGATGAGGACCTAAGATAGATGGTAGGTTTGATGGACTAGGACACTTAGGTGTATAACCAAGGCCATGGTAATATGGGTTTTCTTGAGCAAAAAGGGGTTCTAGGATACGTTGTTCATGAAGGCCTAATCCTTTGCCTTTTTAGTTCATACTTTGACACATTCTTTTACCAATGGGATATGTGTTGTTTGTGAAGCAAGATGCTAGTCCATTTTGGGGAGGATATGATATGGAGGAAAGGATAGGTGTCGGAAGTAAACCGGATCGGATAAATGTGGAGGATCCCAATTTGTAGGTGTGTGGTTCATGGATAGCTTGTATAGGTGTGATAAGATCTTGACATGGGGATGATGAAGTGTTTTGATATTGACTTGGAAGAGGATCACGAGGTGTAGAAGATGGAGTAGCTTTCTCTTTATTAGGTGTGGAATCATCATGAAGTGGTATGGAAGGCATATCTTGATCTTGAAGAGGAAAGGAATAATGAGATTTTGTGGAAAGCATATCTTGATCATCAGATGGTAGGACATCATTAGATAGGATGGAAGAACTATCATGCTCCTGGAATGTAATGGAATCATGAGATGGTATGGATTCATTAGATGTGGTGGAAGGAGGACTTGGAAGAATACTTTCCACTTGAGATGGAAAGGAATCATTGTGGATGAAAAGTGAAAGGAGGGGATCATCATAGAATTCTTGAGATATGGGGTCTTAGTCACAGATTGGAAGAACTTGTGGATTTTTTGTATCATTGGATGAAGTGGAAAGAATGTTTTGATCTTGAGTTGTAGAGGAGTCTATGACAGCATAGTTTGGACTGAGAGATTGACATGAATCATTGGATATAGAAGATATGATAGAAGAAGGTGGTTGGATGGAATTGTTAGCCAAAAATTTTGGTCAAAGAGGGGGCATAGCTGCCCTTCTGCAGAAAAAGTGTTAGCCAAAAATTTTGGTCAAGGAGGGGGCGTAGTCACCCTTCTTTCTGCAAAAAATCAGGGGCGTAGTCGCCCCACTTCGGAAAATCAGGGGCGTAATCGCCCCACTGCAGTAAACCAGGGGCGTAATCACCCCACTGCAGAAAATCAGGGGCGTAATCACCCCACTGCTGAAAATCAGGGGCGTAGTTGCCCTTCTACAACGTATTCCTGCAAAAAACTTAACAACAACAAATGTGAAATATAGGAACCCGCTTGTGGGTCCCACCGGGTGTGCCAGAAATGTGATATCAAAATGTTTAACCTATTTTAAGCAATTAAAATGCAATGGAAAACATAATGAAACACCTCAAGATTAGCCTAAGGAATTTGTAAATTCAAAGAGGAAAGTGTTAAATGATGACAAATGGATATACCTCCCTTCTTGCAGCTGAAACTCCTTGGTTGGCCCTTGATTTGGATTGATTTGTATGCTCCTTGATGGCTCTTGATATAGCTAAATGCAAGTCTTGATTTTGGATGAATGTAGATGCAAATGGATGAAAGTTGATGGCTAGATGAGTGCACAAAATGGCAGCATTTAGTTGCAAAATGGCTAAGTGTCTTAAATGCCTTAGAGGATGGGGTATTTATAGAGGATCTTGAATTCTCTAGAGAATTCAATGGTTGGGATTTATCCAACAAAGTCAAGATGAAGGGCTAAGGTGAGTTGAGAACTCACAAGCCCTCACATTTTGACATGTGGAATGTGAGAGGGCTAAGGATGAGATGATGTGTAGGTGATGTGGAAGGGAGGTACATGATGTGGAGGAAGGACAAGTACCTTCCAAGTACTTTGATGTGACCTTTCAATGATCAAATAGGGAGAGGGAAAGCTTTGGGAGAATAAAAGTGAATTAAAAATTCACAATGATTGGAAGAATCTAGTGGATAAGACAAGGTTCCCAAAAGGTGGGAATTTGTCACATGTGACTTGATGTGACAAGTCAAAGGTTCTAGAAGATACATGGGAAAAGGGGATTCTAGGAATAATAAAAGTGAATTAAAAATTCACATGGGGAAGAGAGGAGCCTAGGGTGAATAAAAAGGAATTAAAAATTCCTTGGGGGTGGGGAGAGTTGACCAAGGTACTAATTAGGTTTAACTAATTAGTAATTAGAGGATAATTAGGGGTTAATGTGGATTAGAAGCCAACTTGCAAAAGTTGGAGGATGTGACACATCCTAATCAAGGATTAGGCATGTGCACATCCTTAATGAAGAGATTAGGAGATGGATTAGGATTAGATGAAAATGACATGTGAGGAATTAGATAAATGTAATATTTATTTAATTCAATTGATGAAAAGAGGATTAAGGCGGGTAAGGTATTTAATTATTAATTAAATACCTTAGGGATTTGACAGAATTAAGGATATTAATTAAATAATAGTAATATTACTTAATTAACTTGGATAAGAGGTTGTTTGGATGAAAAGTGATAAATTTGGATAAATTAATTGTCCAAATTTGGATGTCTATAGTAAGATTGTTCAATATCCTTTGTGTTTGAAGACTTTGATTTGGTTTTCTCATTTAATTTTTTCAAGAATTCAAAGAAATTGATCTTGGATGATGTAGTTGTTGGTGGAGAAGGTGTCAAGTCTATATTTCTGTCATATGGATAAGAATAGATGTCTAACAACAAATATTTTTCTGTTGTTGTTGAAGGTTTTTCATTTGATGAGCTAAAGCATTCAATTGATCCTCATCTATTTTAGTTTGGTGGAATATGTGAAAAGAATTTCCTTCAGCCTCACCCATGATGGTTTTATGTTTAGGCACTTTAAGATGTTAGATCTTGGTTTAGATTGGAGAATTCCACTTGTAGAGGTCAATTTTAACAAGTTTAGACTCTATGGCACCTGAGGAATGATTCTAGGTTGAGAAAGATTATGAATTTTGGTTCAAACTGTGAAACAGGGGATAAATTTAACTCTTGGGTATTGCATTTAACGGATGCGCTAAAACAAAGCCTAGATGCGCTAAAAGATTGCACAAATGCACCGGAAGACAGCCTGGATGCGCTATAGAATGGCTTGAATGCACCACATAAAAGCTTGAATATGCTGTAGGATTGGTTGGATGCGCTACAGAGTAGCTTAAATGCACTATAGGATTGGTTGGATGTGCTATAGAATATCTTGAATGCGTTGCAAGATTGGTTAGATGTGCTACAAAATAGCTTGAATGCACTAAAGTATTGATTAGATATGCTACAAAATAGCTTGAATGCACTAAATTATTGGGTGGATGCACTGCAATAATGGGTGAATCTGCTGGAAGATATAGTGGATGCATTATAGCAGCATATGGATGTGCCATAAGATTGCAAAGATGCACTATAATAGAGGTTAAATGTGTTGGAAAAATGCATAGATGCACTAAAAGATTGATAGTATGCGCTAAAACAAAGGGTCTATGCACTGGAATATTGTATAGATGCATTATAACAGTAGTTGGATGCACTACAGGATTGCACGGATGCATTATAATAGCAGTTGGATGCGCTAGAAAATGCAACGGATGTGCTGAATTGGGAAAATGACATAGTTTCTTGCAAGTTTGTGTTTGATTTTATGATTTTCCAAGTTGTTTCAAAGGATGTTTTTTGAATCAAGGTTTTCACTTCCAATGTATGACGTTTTGTTTGAAATTTGTTTTAAAACACATTGGTAAAGACACATCAAGCATGTACAACTTAGGGTTGTGTAGGACAATATTTATTGGATTCTTACTTGGATTTTACTCCAGTTGCACTTACTTATAGCGGATGATTAGATGTTGATCCCACTAGCTCCCCTCCATGACACTCACTTCTACAAGGTAGCCAAGCATCAATACCCATGAATCTCCCATGGAATATTTCTCATCTCTAGTAAAAGCCGCAAGAATGTGGGACAACTTCAGAACGACCATTCTTGCACCAACAAATACAATAAGGATTTTGGCCTTGCTACAACAAAGGGTTCTAGTATAGGCATTTCATTTGTGGGGGATCATCCATGCAACAAGAGACCATTGTTTCCCTTCTTGTTGGAACAATCCTTGTGATACTTGAACTTTCCCCAAGTACCCACATTTATATCTCGGTTGGAAGTCACTTGACTTTAGCATGTTACCGGTTGGGTCGTTCCCTTGGGTGATTACTTTTTCCCACAAGGTAGACCCTCTAAGGATAAAACAAAAGCGAATGGGTCTAGCTTTTTGGTCACCCAATTAAGGGAAGAGCATATTCCTACCATTCATCAAACATGAAAGACATGGTGTTCTTTATCCTTTCTATTTAATCTAGATGCCTATCTTAAGCAAAAGAAAGCATTTAAATAGCTCCAGCCCCTGCATAAATCATTAGTAGTTTGATAAATTTGTCTTTGACCAGTGGATAAAAGTACCTACAAGTAGAAAACACAAATCAGCTCTCAGATTTTACAATTTTAACCCAATGCGCTAAAACACCAATGCACTACAAGAACTACCCAATGCGCTAAAGCAACTACTTTATGCGCTAAAAGAACTATTCAATTTGCTAAAATAGAGACCGAATGTGATAAAGAAAAGACCAAATGCACTAAAACACTCCCTGTATGCACTAAAACATTTGATGGATGCACTGAAAGAAGTATCAGATGCACCAAAACGTATGCTGGATGGGCTAGAAGATCCCTCAGATGCGCTTAGACAGAATCCATATGCGTTGAAAGATTTATCGTATGCACTAAAAGAACTCACAATTGTGCTAAAACGTCACATCTAGCCTGTTTACACAAACTTTTCCAGAAAATTGTTAGAAATAGGGACTGGCCCCATGGTGGGCACCATTTTGTGTGTGTGTGAAATGTGGGAATTGATAGTAAATCAACACAAACCTTAATGAAATGAATTATATCAAAGATTTGAAATAAGTAAACTATTATATTTTGTAGTTAAACAAATCTTTTAAGAACGTCTCATTGTCCTCTATTCCCAAGTATTTATTAAACCATTTGGCCCTCAAATTTCTATGTGCACAATGGTTGTTAAAATGACAACTTAGGAAATAAGATAATATTCAACACGCAAGCCAATTAAGTTCCTACATGAAACTATACAATGGAAAGGATAATGGATACTATGATGAATGGATGATGGTGTTAGATTATACAATGTAAATGCTATGATATGAAACTAGGATGATTCTACATATGCTCAAATCCTAACTATGAATATGCTAATCTAAAATGCAACTATGATGCAAAGTGGGATATAAAATACAACTATGAAGTAAAGTATTATTCTAAGATTTGACTATGATGCAAAACATGATATGAAATGTTATTATAAGACTCCAAAATGCTCCAATTCTCAAATGATATTCCTACATGATAACTCTACTCAAATGTGGATGCAAAATATAATGGAAAAGGGTTGTATTTATAGGATTTTCCAAGCATCTTGTGAGGTGGCAATGATCAACGGTCTAGATTCAAACAAGAGGGATGAACAGTGGAGATGAAGAGAATCAAGAAGGTGTCCCCTTGACCAAAGACAACATTCCAAATGGATGGAAGAATCTCTTGACCAAAGGCAACATGCCAAATGGATGGAAGAATAAAGTGTGGGAGGAAAAGACCATGTGTTTGAAAATTGGTTGAAGAAGTGTGTGAGGAATAAGCCATGTGTTTGAAAATAATTCTAATTTAAAAATTAGAATTATTTAATTTCATGTGACCTTGGTGAGGTGGCATAAAAATTTGTAGACATGTGCTTGAATTCTTAATCCAGGATTAGTGAAACTTAATTAAATAAAACAAGCAAGTATGAAATTTGTTTATTTAATTAAATTAGAAGAATATGATTTTAAATTTGGAGAATTAGATAATATGAACAATATAAATAAATTGAGAAAATTTTAGGTGTATACAAATATAATATTATATAATAATATAATATTATAATATTATAATAGTATATATTATTATATTATATTATATCATATTATATTATAATCATATAATATAATATATTGTATTGTAATATAATATATTATAATACAACCCATTCCCTCAATTCAAAATATTTTTTTTAGTTATCCACTTTAATATCATATTGTCTAATTTTTATTTTTATTTGTTTAACTAATAATTTAGTCATTTTATTTGTGTGACTAATTATTTAGTTGTGTTTTTTACCCATGATCAAATTAGTCATTTATTTAGTCATTTGTAGTTGTGTTGCAAAAAATGAGTAGAATTTAGTCATTTATTTAGTCATTTTTATTTGTCTGACCAATTATTTAGTTGTGATTTTACCTGATGACCAAATTAGTCATTTATACTTGTGAATTGCAAAAAAATAGTAGAATTTAGTCATTTTTAGTCACGTAGTCATTTATTTGCCAAATTCTACTAGTGTAATGCAGCTCAAATATCCGAGTTTTACCAAACTAACATAAAATGTAGCAACTTTACATAAAACTGAGATAGTCACAATGATTTTAATTGCATAATCAAATAAGAAATCACCATGTTTTATTTAGCTATTATGTTTCAATCCACAAAATTCAATTTCTTAAACGTTGACTGCAAAAGCTCATATTTTCCTCTATTCAAAGAATTTGTGCTTAGACTCCACCATATACATTCAACAACTCACAAATTCCAAGCCCTTAGTACCAATTCATGTGTCAAGGAATTTTGTCCAAAAATTTGTCAATGCCTTTGTTGTTCTCCAGCTTTAGTTTACCTCTATTCCCCTGTTTGCCACACCCTCCTTATGTATCCCTTAGCAAAAAAAAATTCTCTCTTTTTCATGGGTCGATATCCTCCCTACACCATTTTTTATTGTTGTTCTCTCTCCAAGTTTTGGTGCCCCAACAACTCCATATTGCAGCGTTTTTCTTTTCCTTGACCTTTCAACTTTTGCCCCAACTCCACGTTTTTCCTAAGAATAGTCACCCAATCTGGGCTCTACAAACTTAACATTTTAATATTAAATCTGTAATCTTTTAAATGTCCATCAATTTTGATTGATTTTTTCAATGAATAGGAATTTGGAAAAATTTCAATACTCCCAGGCGAATATGCCAGGCAAGACATAAAGAGACTCTGACAAATAGAATGCTAGCACATCAAACCAAAATTTAAAATAAAACCAAAATGAATCAAAAACTGATGTGGATTGCAAAGATACCCAGATGCTTTGGCATCAATCACACTGGGTACGAAAATGTTTCATGAGTGGAAGCTCATGAACATTTGGGCAAGTCTGGAATTAAAATTCTAAACTTTTCCAATTCTGAAGCACTAACCCATGAAGCTTCATCTGCTACACAATTCTTCTAGCATACCAAATACTTCTAATATTATTTCTTTCTTGTGTGTTTTGCAATCTGTGAATCAATTATTTGATCAATCTGTTCACACTTTTTCTTGAGAAATTGATGCATCCAATCTTGCACATCCAACAAATCTGAAGATGTACTCTATTGTCTACTCGATTCACCTTCATAATATTTATATAAATCTGTAACATTGAATATTGGAGAGATATCAACACCAACTAGAAGCTCAATCTCATATGCATTTGATGAAAACTTCCACAAAATCTTGCATGGGCCAATTTGATTCCATTTTAGTTTATTATATGTTCATTGTGGGAACCTCTCCTTCCTCAAATATGTCATTACCATCTCACCAATCTAAAACTCTTGCACTCTTCTATGTATATCAGCATACTCTTTGTATTTATTAGTGCTCTTCTCCAACTTCTCTTTCACCTCTTTATGCAAATCATGTATGTACTCAGCAAAATCCTCTGCTACAACACTTTTCCTATCCAAATCTGCACTATCTCTCAATTCATCAACACCCCTTAGACTGTACCCATACATAATTTGAAATGGACTCTTTCCGACACTTCAATTAATTGAATTATTATAAGCAAACTCAACTTGTGCCAATGTCAAATCCCACTGACTTAGTTTTTCCCCAACCAAACACCTCAACAAATTACCCAAGCTTCATTTTACAACTTCAGTGTGGCCATCCATTTGAGAATGTTATGTTTAGCTAAAACTCAATTGTGTTCCCATTCTCTTCCATAAAGTACACTAAAAATGACCAAGAAACTTTGTGTCTCAGTCTGAAATAATAGTTTTGGCAATCCATGTAACCGAACTATTTCTTTGAAAAATAAATTTGTTATGTGGGAAGCATCACTACACTTCTTACATGGTATAAAATGAGCCATTTTTGAAAGTCTATTACAACAAAAATTGAATCGTTACCTCTTTGTGTTCATGGAAAACCCAAAACGAAATCCATACTAATGCATTCCCTGTGATCTCTCCGATATTGGCAATGGCTGGTACAATCCAGTGTTTTGTCTCACTCCTTTTGCATATTGACATACTCTGCAAATTTGCACCATTTTTTTTACATCTACACTCATTCAAAGCCAATAATAACTTTCATTCAACTGTGCTAATGTTTTTTCCACTCCAAAATGTCCACCCAAACCTCCACTATGTTTCTCTCTCAAAACAATTTCCCTCATAGAACCTTGAGGTATGCACAATATTTTTCCTTTAAACAATATATTTTCTTGAATAAAATACTACAGCCATGGAGTTCTATCCACCCCCATTGGATTCTTACACGCCACCTTTCTTCTTTAAAATCAACATCTTCTTCATACAACTCTCACATTGAATCAAAACTAACAACACTTACTCTCATTCCATTCAACAACAAACATCTTCTACTTAACGCATCAACAACTCTATTCATTTTTCCACTTCTATGTTTCAATACAAAAGAATAGTTTTGAAGGAATTCAACCCACTTCACATACTTTTGGCTAAGTTTACCTTCACTGTTTATATATTGCAATGTGTGATGATTGATATACAAAATAAACTCCTTCGAAAGCAAGTAATTTCGCCACTTCTTAAGAGCTTGCACAATTGCATAAAACTTGTAGACATCCAAATTTGACCACTCCCATATGATCAAACCTATCTCCTTTATTTGTCTATTTCATCAATATTAATTAAATGATTTATTTAATTAATATTCCCCCTTTTCTTAAGGTTCCTAAATTATTTAATTTAATTAAATACTTTACCTTTCATTTACCCTTTTTTAATTTAAATCAATTTTAAATTCCTCTTTTTCTCTCTCCTTGTCACATCCTCTATAACCCTCTTCTAATCTAGATTAGTCTAATTAATCCATGATTAGGATGTGCACACCTTTAATCAGGATTAATGTCACATCCTCCATATTTGTCCACTTGCCTCTAATACCTCATTAATCTTCTTAATCACCTATTTGCACAACATTAATCTAACCCTCTTACCATCTTTGGTATGTCCTCCAAGTCAACATTTCATAAGTTCTTTCCTTTTTAAGTCTTGACCTCTTCCCCATGTGAATTTAAAATTCATATTTATTCATTCAATGCATTTCTCTTCCCCATGTAGGTTGTTGGAAAATTCTAAATTCCCTCATAGGTCACATCAGTCACATATGACAAGGACTTCTTTTATGAGGACCTTGTCTTATCCTTAAGGTACTTCCAATCATGTGAATTTAAAATTCACATTTATTTCCCCAACCACTTCTCTCTTCCCCATGATGATTAGTGAGGAATTCTAAAATTCCTCACTTGTCACCATCCTTCCACATGGGGACAAAAACTTTATTTTTGAGGAAATCTTCCCCTAATCCCAAGGTACTTGCAAGTACCTCCACCTCACATGTTCTTTTTGCCATCTCATTTCCACATGGCAAGATGTGAGGGCTTGTGTGTCCTCAACTCACCACAACCCTTCATCTTTCCCATGTTGGATAAATCCTAGCCATTGAATCATCTAGAGATTCTTCCCTTAAAATGGAATATTTTCTCTCATTCAAAACATAACTTGCATTCACAATTTCAATCTTCAAGCTCTAGCACTCAAGTATTCAACTTCAAGCATTTTTGCATTCACAACCTTTCACCAAGCTTTTATTGCATTCATCCACCCACATACCCATTTGAATCCTCATTGCATCCTCATCATTTTGCATCCATTTTTAGTCTATTTGTCATTAAGGAGCATGCATTCAAGCTACATCAAAGGGCCAACCAGGAAGATCAACTTAAACAAGGTATAATCTCTTGTTTTATCTTTTCTTTGTTTAAGTTCAACTTAGGCTAATCTTGAGGTATTGTTGTGTTGTTTCCCCTTTTGCATTTTTTTGTATTTTTCATCTTTTAGGGTAGGAAATAATGTTGCATTACATTTCTACCATGCCCGGTGGGACCCACAAATGGGTCTATAGCTTTCACGTTCTCTGTTGTTTGATATTTTGCAGGTTCAAGTTACATAGAGGAAACTCCACAACAGACAAGGGCGACCTTTCCCTCAACAGGGGTGACCCTGCCCTAAGATAGGTGACCCTGCCCTAAGACAGGTGACCCTAACCTGAACAAAGGCGATTATGCCCTTGCAGAATCACCCATCTATGAAACAAAAGAAAATTTACTCCTTGTTTCCTGAACAGGGGAGACCTGGTCACTAACAGGGGTGACCCTATCCTGAATAGGGGAAACCCTGCCCTAACAGGGGCGATCCTGCCCTAACAAGGGTGACCCCAACCTAGACAAAGGTGACTAAGATAAAAATAGTGATTTAAACTTCAATTCCAGAGTTTGTTTCTTGTTGTTTTTGTTACTACTGACCCCCTAACTTGTCCTAGTGGTGAATGTGCTAGTTTTTACTAAAATTTGTGCAGTTGTTTCATGCTTGTTGAAGACCGAAGATCAAAACTTCTAATGTACTTGCTGTAGGAAGAACGAGCGAAGTTTTTGTTAGTTTGTTTGTTTTTTTTCCATTTTCTCACTAGTTAATCACATGGATATAAGTACGGGGAGTCAATTTATTGTGTGTTGTGCTTTTCAAGTGGGATATTGAGGTATCCAATCCCCTTGCATCATTTGGAAATCTTGGGTGAAGAGAAATCGTAGCTCACTTAGTCCTTTTGTTACCTAGGGGGCACTATATCATTCAAGCTTTCTCCTTGCACTTCGTGTGAGCCTGGGGAGTAGCCGAAAACATTTAGTGTTCTCTTTTTAGTGGGACCTACTTGAGGATTTCATCACCCCAAGAGATGATCCCAACCATGTGTACCAGCGGGGTATATAAAGGGGGGAGAGCCAAAGTTGTACCCCAATCCAGTCGCGTCACGTCTGGAAAAGCATCGAAGCTAGGGTGATACCTAAATAAGATGTGAAGAGTTGGTCCATACTTCCAATACCTTGCTAGGGCTCCTGACTCATGCTTGTAGACAGAATGGTGTTCATGGTTGTGCCTCACGTACCATGCATATATCAAGGACTCCCTAGTTTTCCTTGTTTAGCCTAGTTAGAGGATCGTGTTGGCCATACCCTTTTCACTAATCTTAGGATTATGTTGTTTGAGCTATCTTTTCTGTGCAAAAACAAGTGAATTTTTGTTTAGTCAAATCAGCCTTTACCTTCTGCTTGTTGTTTGTTGTGTTTTCTATCATTTTCCATAGTTTTTTTCCTAAGCCAAGTCCAGGTTTGTTGACAGAGGTGACCTTTCCTTGAATAGGGGTGACCTTTCCCTTAACAGGGGCGACCTTGCCCTCAACAGGGGCAACCTTGGCTTTTGTCTCAGTCATTTCCCAGTCTATTTATGTCATAATTGCCCATCTTTCACTGAATAGGCAACCCTACCCTGAACAAAGGCGACCCTTCCCTGAACAGGGGCTATCCTATGCTAAACAGGGGCGATTCTACCCTCTGCCTGAGTCACTGTCAGTCAAACAACCCATCAAATTTTCATGTTTCATCAAGAAGGGTGATTTTTCCTTGACTTGGGTGACCTTACCCTCAACAGGGGTGGCCTTGCCCCATACTTGGGTGATTTTTCACTCTAAACAGTCAATCTCGCTTTCCATTCAGTTAATCTGTCAGTCTGTTTTCCCATTTCAAGCATTTGTTTCCCCTTCCGAGCGTCTGTTCACCCATTCTAAGCATTCGTTTCCCCATTTTGAGCTTTTTTTTTCCCATTCTGAGCATCTATTTCCCCATTCTGAGCATCCATTTCCCAATTCCAAGCATCTGTTTCCCCATTCTGATTGTCTTTCTCCCATTCCAAGCATCTATTTCCCTATTCTAAAGGTCTATTCACCCGTTTTAATAGTCTGTTTGACCCTTTTCTGATTTAGACAAGTCCATAAATAAGTTGGGTGACCTTGCACTTGACTTGGGTGACCTTTCCCTTGACTTGGGTGACCTTTCCCTCTAGATGGGTGACCTTGACCTCCAGATAGGCGACCTTGACCCTAAGTTAGGTGACCTTGTTGTCCAATTAGGCGACCTTTCCCTCCATATAGGCAACCTTTCCCTCCAAATAGGCGACCTTTCCCTCTAGATAGGTAACCTTGTCCTCCAGATAGATGACCTTGCCCTCCAAATAGGTGACCTTTCCCCCCAGTTAGGCGACCTTACACCCCAGTTAGGCGACCTTGCACCATAGTTGGGCAACCTTGCACCTTTATCCAGCCATTTGCATCTTTTGTTCACTCGTAATTTGCATTTCAAACCATCTGCATTTTTCAAATGTCATTCGTTCATCATCACAATCATATAGGTACATCATAAAGCATCTCTAGGTTACATATCCCTCATTGTTTTCTCAACCCAAATCCTCTAAACTTCATTTGAAGTTATTATCCAAATTGACCTAGGTGTCTGAAATCAATCGTCATCCTACAACATTTGCCTAGGATCGTCATTCATCCTAAGTCAGTCATCATCATTTGTCCCAATCAATCCACTTCCATCTCAAGTTGGATTCGGTGCCACAATCATCTATCTATCCTTAATCCAATCAATCAACACCTTAAGTCACCTAGGGTGATCTCTGAACCTGTTTTAGAATCCCTTTCATTATCCAATCTCATCTAATCATCCAATCGTCTCATCAATCAATCCTATCCAATCTAATCCAATCTTATCCTTATCCAATCATCTAATCAACTGATCCATTATCCTATCTAATCAATCCTTCAATCATCACTTAGGTCATCTTTGCATTACATTGTAGAGTCTAGTCTCATCTTAGCTCACTTAGTAGTTTTGCACTTTCATGCCCATTCAGACTCGATCACAAGCTAAGAAGCAAATGGCAGAACAACAAGGCCAAGGTTCCCAATCGAATATCCCTTAGGATCCCAATAACGGTGCAAATATCCCACAAGACCCCAATAATAGTGCTTCATCACTACTCTAATCATGAAAGGATTCAAACCACTACCCAATTTCAATATGTCACAGTATACCGACACCCAGTCTCTTCCTACATCACAAGATCTACAGACCTCGTAGAATGTTCTAGGAAATTCATATGTTCCCAAAGGTGCACCTATAGACAATTGATATCATCTTGAGTTCATAAATGTCATAATACATCAGGTCGATAGTTACCCTTGCTCCCATCCACCACCTCTATGGAACCACCTGATCCTAATGACCCCTATGCCTATGGCATGTCGTAGAACATTCCATATGCTCCACCACTCCCACCTGTCAACACTGGGGAAACTCCAATCCTTGCACTAATGCCACCTCTAGGACCTGCACCTATTGGAAATCTACCACCACCACCTCAAGGTAATATCCTAGCATTTTAGCAGCCTCCTGTTAACCCTCATCAATCCACTATGGTGCAAGCACTGCCACAACACACTACTATCTCCTCGCAAGCACTGCCATAGCATACCACTACTGTTGTTGTTTCATCTCAACCACCTCATCAGCAACCTCCACAACAAAACATCACCATTCCCTAGCAAAATGTTTTGATTCCTCAGCAACACACTATCGTTCCTATGCAACCCCCACATCAAGTGATGAAAACTACATCACAGCCACTGCAACCACCCCATGGAGCTCCTATAGTGGTCCCACAACAACATCACATCCCATCTCACCCACTTTATCAGCAGCCACCACAACAGTAACAACCACCCCAAAATACACACATTCCCATGCAAACGCAACACAATCCTCTCACACAATATGTCTACAATTCTTCTAGCATATACACTGCTTATGTTACTACATCCAATCCTAATCCAAATATCCATGTGGCCTCCCAGAATCCACCGTGAACTCAACCGCCACTTTATACCAATCCCCCATAATCACATACAAATCCTTACCAATAGTCATCTAACCCACAACCACCTCTATACGTCACACAACAATCGAACGTTGCATACAATTACCAATCCAATCCATACTATTCTCATCAACAACCCTTATACCAACAAGGTGCTTCATCTACGCAGCAACAACCACCTTATCAATAGGGTACTCAATCCACCTCCTACTATCATCAACCGCCACCTTTCCAGCAAGGGGCTTCCACCTCATCATACTATCAAGTTGCTACACAATACCAACAGGGAACTCCATCCACTTCATACTATCAACAACATCCACCATACCAAAAATTGACCATATCCACCTTACGTTAATCCACAATCCACTTATGCCAATCAATATCAGCAAACACCTCCATATACACCTCAGCCCGCTTATGATCCAGCTGCTTCAACACCATCCTCATCATATCAACAATATCCTCCATACAATCAGCCCATTTCATCCAATCTGACTCCTGCAGTGCCTATCAATAAAGATTTGGAAGAAGTCAAAGTTGTGTTAAAGGACTTACAAGCAAGGACCGACAAACAATCGTTCAAGTTTGAGGATATTTTTCCTTACCCATTTGATCCTTCAATCTCATTGGTTCCTTTCCCGAAGCATTTTGAAATGCCAAAATTCGATAAGTATAAAAGAACCAAAGATCCTAAGGCTCACCTTCAAGAGTTTTATGCCCATTGTCAAGAAGTCATGCATTATGACAATTATCTCATGAGATTGTTCCCTAGGAGTTTACAGGGGATAGCCCTTGACTGGTTCATGGGTCTTGAGAAGGGATCTATCAAGTCCTTTGCACAAATTTTAGAAAAAAAATTCTTCCACTTCTCCTTTAATTTGGAGAAGGATATTGATACATTAGACCTCTTGAAGGAAAAACAACATGAGCGAGAAACCTTTGCGAGCTATCTTCAAATATGGCGAGTTCTAGCCAGTCGAATGAAATCCCCATTAAGGGAAAAGGACATGGTCACCTTGTTCATCAAAAACTCTCGTCCGGACATGGCCCACAACTTCAGACTTCACTGTGTCATGGCCTTCACATCAATAGTGGAGAAAGGTCCTATTCTTGAGAGAGCCCTTATCGCCAAAGGGCTAGTCAAAATCTTTAACTCTGATAAGGAGAAATTGTCCAAGAATAAGCCTCATTATTGGAACAAAAACAAAAACATTGTCAATGATGGTGTCACTGACACCAAACACGTCCAAGTACCCAATGCTTCCTAGAAGCCACAATATCCCCCTCCTTAACAATCAAATCCTCATGTTAAATCAATGCCACAGGGGGCACCTCATCCTAACCAACAATCCAATCAGAATAACCAAGGGAATGGAAAGTGTCAATTCACTCAACTATCGTGTTTAATAGGCTCCTTCAAGCTAATTACCCGATTACATATCATGTGACCAAGCCACCCGATGAATCCAATCCTAAACCAGCTTGGTTTAAATAAAATGAATATTGTGAGTTCCATAAAATTAAAGGGCATATATTGAATAAGTGTCAAAGTCTAAACATGTACATCCAGGATCTCATAGATCGGGGTGACATACATGTGGATGCCAACATGGCACCTTCGTCTAATGCTCAATTGCAAATATATCAAAATGCTTTCCCTAAGCATAACCAAGGTCCTAGCACATCAAACTCAAACCCAAGACCTAGCAACAACAATGACCAAAATAATAGCACCAATAACATCAGTTACAAAGTTGTGCCATTCAATTATCTAGGTATCGTCATGCATATTCAACAAGTGGAACCATAGGTATCTATGATACACGTAAAATGCAAGTATCCACAATGTGTTGTTACCACCCATTGAACCCGCATCACAGTCCCTGGAGCCTCCACATCCACCTAGTCATAGCCTATGAGTTCTCAGTACAACATTCTTGACCATCTGGGAAAGACTTCGGCACAGATATCCATTCTGGATTTGCTTAAGTCTTCTCCTACACACCAAGAAATCCTAAATAAGGCCTTACGAGACACTGAAGTTCCTAATGACATAGACCCTATGAAATTTCAAGCATTGGTAGGGCACCTCCCCACCACCTATCAACTAGGTTTTAGCCAAAATGACATACCCTGCATTGACTCTAATCATAACCGTCCCCTACATCTAGAGGTCTTGGTAAATTGTCATAAAGTAAAGAGGGTGTTGGTAGATAATGGTTTTTCCCTTAACCTTTGTACATTAAAATTCATAAAATACGTGGGATACACCCATGCTAATTTAAATAATCAAGTCATCACAATCAAGGCGTATGATAATGCAGAGCATGATTCTGAAGGAACAATATGTATTATGATCCAGGTTGCTCCAGTTGTGCAATACACTACATGTCACATCCTTGATCTAGAACTCCCCTATAACCTTCTCCTCGATCGTCCATGGATTCACACCATGCAAGTCATTCCATACACATACCATTAATGTCTAAAATTATCATTCAATGGGGTAGAAGTTACCATACACATGGATCCCCAACCATTTGAATATTATCGTGCATTAGAAGCTTCTTTTCCTCATTCCCACTATTATCCTGGAGTGGAAATGGGACCGCCATAGACGTCATCATCCCACTCATCTACCACCGCACTAGCCACCACTTCATCCACTCCATCATCCACATCTGATTCCACCCTTACCAAAGTCCAGATCATTGAAAAGAGATGTGGTGAATATGAAATGCACACAGCTTTGAACGTGGCAACTATGCCACCCTCACCACACACATATGGCCAACCTTCTCAGTCTACACGAAAACCAAAAGACAAGACTTTCACTCTCAACTCCAAGAACATGGGAACCAATACTTACCGCTCTCCTAGGTTAAGACAAGATACACTAGAAGATGACATAAGTCAATGGGTCTACCATGAGGAACCTGACCCCTCTTCTCCTTTGAAAGAATATTTTTAGGAAAACTATCCTTGGCCCTCTAAGTTTGTGGAGAAGTACAATTATCAGAGGGGAGGCCTTGGCACCGAAGAACAAGGAAGGAAACACCATATTGAGGCTACAATAAGACCAAGATACTCGGGCTTGGGTCATGACACAAAACAAAAGGGACCTATAGCATCATCTAGTGCCTCTAACAATGTCAGTGAGAGCAATGGTCTCCTTGAAGACATACCAGAGGATGAATCCATCATACATGCATACGATGATGTAGATCACACTTACCTCTCTTCCATGTTCGACTGCTTATACATCTGCACCATTAGCCTATCCCTTCAACATCCTGAACTCATAGACTAGGACCTACATGGTAGCGCACCTATCAATACCTTTCCTTCAGTAGATTAGTATGTACATCTTATGGGATTGGGAGAAGATGAACACCCTAACCACAAATGCAAAAAGAAGCAAAATAAAAAAGGGTCACCTAGCAAAAACCTCCTTGAGGCGCTTCTTGACGTAGAAAAAGTAAAAATAAAGGGTTTATCTAATAGCAAAAACATCGATGAGGCGCTAGAAGATGGGGATGTTCATCTTCCCCTTGTAGGAACTCATTCATCTGAACGATCATCCATCTTGATAGAGGAAACATAGGAAATAAATTTGGGAACTGAAGAGGATCCCAAAATCACATACGTAGCCAAAGCACTATCATAAGAAGAATATTCTACCATCACCAAGCTTCTCAAAGAAGGCATCATCAATTTTGCATGGACATATTCAGACATGCTAGGCCTTGATCCTGCCTTAGTAGTACATCATCTGGTCATACGTCCTGATGCCAAACCTGTCAAGCAAAAGCTTCAAAAAATGCACCCCCAAGTAGCTCTACTGGTTAAGAAAGAGTTGGAGAAGCTATTAGAAGCTAGATTCATAAGGCCCATTGACTACTTGGATTGGATCTCAAACATAGTGCATGTGGCCAAACCAAATGGTGCTATCAGAGTATGTACAGACTTTCGTGACCTCAACAAGGTTTGTCCCAAAGATGATTTTCCTTTGCCAAACATCGACATGTTGGTTGACCTCACTGTGGGACATGAGATGCTTTCCCTTATGGATGGCTTCTCCAGATAGAATCAGATTAGAATTACGCCTGAAGACCAACATAAAACAGCTTTCACCACACCATGGGGCACCTTCTATTATAATGTAATGGTTAGGTGGAAGCCACCAATAGAACCCTCATCAGGATCCTTAAAAAGGTGTTCAATAATACTGGTTGAGATTGGCACCTTCACATCCACCCCACCCTTTGGGCCTACCACACCTCCATCCACACTCCTATTGGCACCACTTTGTATTCCCTTGTTTATGGTGATGAGGCCATCTTGTCGATTGAGGTAGAAATCCCATCACTAAGAATCTCCTTGAAGAAACTTATTAGCGATGAAGATGCTCGGGTTGCAAGACTCAACCAGCTGGAACTCCTCAAAGAAAGATGGATCAAAGTGTATGACCACCTTCAAGCCTATCATAATCTTATGAAAAGAAGCTACAACAAGAATTTTTATCCTCGCCAAATCAACATTGGTGATCTAGTCCTCAAGGAGAATCAACACACTCAGCAGGATCGAGATAAGAAGGGAAAATTTGAAGCAAATTGGCTTGGTCCCTATGTCATCACCACAAAATATGGATCAGGAGCATACAAAATTTCTACACCTAAAGGAGAGCCCCTAGAGGATCCCATTAGTATCATGCACTTGAAAAATTTCTACACTTAAGTCAATTGGGGTATCCTATCCTGCAAAATCCAAAAAAATAAAAAAAATCCAAAAATAGTGAAGAGAAATAATTTGTCCTATGGTGAAAACCACCCTTGGTGGCACGTTGGATAAGTACATTTGGTGAAAACTTGGTCATAGGCACCATTCGTACAGGGCTCAATCATTATCTACCGTGTGTCCTGGTTACTTTATGCTTCCATCCATCCTGATCTCATATCCCCTTCATTTTATTGATCATGTCCTTTCATTTGCATTCATCATCTGGCCACTTGGTATATTTTGGTTGAGCATTGGATGAACTTCATCTGTTATCCATCATCCAGAGATTTTATCCTAATTTGAGCTTTTGTCATCCATCTTATTGTCTTGGCAGTCTGTTGTTTCCATCTAGATCCCATCATGTCATGTCGGTCCTTTTAGTCTTTGTCGAACTACGTTGCCCCTGTGCTTTCACATAGGCAAGGCTGATCATTTGATCTACCCCCTAGGCATTTTTTCCATCCAGTTTTGTTCATCCATTATGGTCTCCACTATCCCCTTTACGCACTTATCCCTGGTCAGTCTGTTTCGAACTACATTGCCTCTATTCTTTCACGTAGGCAAGGTCGATCATTTGATCCACCTCTAGGGATTTTTATTTTCATTTTTTTTGTTTTGTCTTTGTCCTCCATCACTTGTCTCCATTTTCCTCTTTCCACTTTTATCCATGGTCTTTTCTTGAACTACGAGGGCTCTACGCTTTCACGTAGGCAAGGCTAATCTCTAATCAACCCCCGAGCCCCTAGGCCTTTAGGGTGTGTCAGTCTTGTGTCTTGTGTCTCGTGTCTCGTGTCTCATGTTGTGTCATCAAGTATGTCCTTATCTAGTTGGTTCTTCACAAATGAGATCCACTCGCATCATGAGATTCAATTGGTTTTGAAGTATCCTGCATCATATTGATATTTTAGTTTAGTATCCATCATGGTGTACTTTGACTAGTAAGCATAGGAGCATATCTTGATATTTTTGCTTTGTTGTTGTCTTCTTGGTTGTCCCACGTAGTACCCACCAATATCCCTGAGGTCTTGTGTTACAATGGGGCATCCTTTTGTGCCTGTGGTTATCCCAATACTTGGTCCGACCAAGGTCTTCGCAACTTTGGGGTGTTGGGATAGCCTTCTTTTTTTTGTGTTTTTTTTATGCATTAGATGTTAATTCGCCTTGGTTTACATACCCTGGCACCTGGTGTCTTATGCTATAGAAAAAATCAGTGCTCTGAAAATGGAAAATTGCATTAGGATTGCATTTCATGATCAATTCCATTACATTGCATTCATACCTGACCTATGACCTATGATTTTGGTTGTGCAAACATTCACCTTCCATCTCCCATTCTTCTCAGGATACCAATGGTTCTTGACAAGTGTAGTTTCACAACCATCTTCCCTTAATTTTGTAATGATTATAGGGAAAGTACTAGCCATTAAACCAACAATACACCTACCATCTACCCTCATTACTATGCAAGTCCTTATTGACACTTATGTTCATGTTGCATTTAACTTTATGTTAGGAAATCTCACTCACATATCACACACATTTATTTTGGATACGCTAAAGCAAGCATGATCGCAAATAAAGTCCATCTACCATCTATATTGCATCTCATTTATTCATTAGTGATTGTAAGGCATTTAATTGCATCTCATGTCACAATATAGGTTCGTTGTGTGTGCATTATCATTTCATGTTAAGTTATTTAGATTAATCATGTTTGGTTATTCTAAGTGTATACACCTAAAAATAGTCATGGCATTTAATTAATTAAATACTAGTTATTTAATTAATATTTGACTACATATAAATAAATTCTTAATTTATTTATATTGTTCATATTCTAAATTCTTCTAAATTAATTAAATAAACAAATTTCCATAAGATTTTTTTATTTAATCAATCTTCAATAATCTCAATTAGGAATTCAAGCACATGTCTACAACTTTTTGTGCCACCTCACCAAGGTCACGTGAAATTAAATAATTCTAATTTTTAATTAGAATTATCTTCAACCAATTTTAAAAGAACGTGGCTTATTCCTCACACACTTCCACCAATTTTCAAACACATGGTCTTTTCTTCCCACACTTGAGCCTTCCATCCAAATGGAATGTTGACCATTGGTCAAGAGATTCTTCCATCCAAATGACATGTTGTCTTTGGTCAAGGGAACAACATCTTGATTCTCTTCATCTCCACCATCCATTCTTCTTGTTTGAGTCTGGACCGTCGATCGTTGCCACCTCACAAGATCCTTGGAAAAGGTTATAAATACAACCCTTTGGCATTGCATTTTGCATCCACTTTTGAATAGATTTATCATGTAGGAATATCATTCAAGCTTTGGAGCATTATGGAGTCTTATAGTTACATTTTATATCATGTTTTTCATCATAGTTAAATCTTAGACTAACACTTTGCTTCATAGTTGTATTTTATGTCATCCTTTGCATCATAGTTGTATTTTAGATTAGCATATTCATAGTTAGCATTTGAGCATATGGAGTATCATCTTAGTTTTCCATAGTTTGCATTTGAGCATATGTAGAATCATATATGGAATCATATAGATCACTACCATAGTATCCAGCACCATTTGTCCATTCATCATAATCATCATCATCCATTTGTCATAGTATCCATCATCATTTTTATCATATAGTTTCATGTAGGGACTTAGTTGGCTTGCATGTTGAATACTAATCTCATTTCTTAAGTTTCATTCTAATAGCCTTTGTGCACATAGAAATCTGAGGGCCAAAGGGTTAAAGGAATCTTTAAGAATAGAGAACAATGAGACGTTCTTAAAAGATTTGTTTTGTGGAAATTTAGAGTAGCTTCTTTGCTTTGAATCTTTGATATAATTCATTTCATTAAGGTTTGTGTTGATTTACTAACTTTCTACATTTCACACACACACACAAAATGGCACCCAGCATGGGGCCCTACCCTGTTCTTTTTAACATTCTAGAAAATTTATGTTTGCAGGTTCAGACGTGAGAGTTTTGGCACATTTTGTTGTTTATGTGGCACATTTTTCTATTTTTGTGGCACATTTTGTTGTTTTTGTGGCGTATTCTTCACTTGTTTTGGTGCATATTGCATGAGTTTTGGTGCATTTTGCAAGTTACCAGAAAAGTTCACCAGGGTTCCAAAACATGGTTTTTGAGTTTAGTGCATTTTGCACTAGTTTTGGCGCATATTGCATATGTTTTGACGCATTTCATTTTTGTTCTAGCACATTTTGTAGTTTCCCTATTTTTCACTAAATTTAAAGGCTAATACTCTGTGTTTTTTTTTGTAGGTTTCCCACATTTGTTGTCAAAGACTCAAATATAAACTACTGACATATTGCAAGGGCTGGAAGTGATTTAATTTTTTCCTTTTGGTTAAGTTAGGAACATAGCTTAATTAAAAGGTTAATGAACACCATGTCTTTCATGCTTGATGGATGGTAGGTATATTCTCTCCCCTTAACTGGATGACCAAAAAGCTAGACCCATTCACTTTTTGTGTGTGAGTGTGAGTTGAGTATATCATGTGTATTCTCTCTTTGTTTACACAAAACAAAGATTGATCAAACTACGCGTATACTTGCTTGATTTTGTTTATCTTAGAGGGCCTAGCTTGTGGTAAAAAGTAATCACCCAAGGGAACGACCCAACCGATAACACGTTAAAGCCAAGCAACTTCCATCTGGGATATAAATGTGAGTACTTGAACAAAGGCAAGTATCACAAGGATAGTTCCGACGAGAAGGGCAGCAATGGTCTCTCACCGCATGGATTATCCCTCATGAACATAATTTTTGTACTAGAACCCTTGTTATAGTTTGGCCAGAACCCTTTATCTATTCTTTGGTGCAGCAACGATCATTGCAAAGGCATCCACATTCTCGCAGTTTTTAGTAGAGATGAGAAATATGCCATGGGAGATTCATGGGTATTGATGCTTGGTTGCCCTGTAGAAGTGAGTGTCATGGAGTGGAGCCAGTGGGGTCAAGCATCTAATCATCCGCTAAGAATAAGTGTGGTTGTAGTAAAACCTATGTGGAATCCAAAAGAATACAGTCTTTCACAGCCTTAGGATTGTACATTACTTGATGTGTCTTTATCAAAGTGTTTTCAAAACAAATTTCAAACAAAACATCACATGTCGAAAGTGAAAACCTTGATTCAGAATAGCATTAATTGAAACAACCAAGTCTCTAACTAGAAAATCTGAAGAATCAAACAAACTTTCAAGAAATGACATTATTCTCTGAATTTGGTGCATCTTGTAAACCTTCTAGTGCATATTGGCTGCCTTCTGGTGCATCTTGCACTTTTATTCATGCATATTGTCCAAGTTACCAAAGTCAAAACCTGCTTACAGAGCCTTGTAAAACTTTCTGGCACATCTTGCAAGTCTTGTAGCGCATCTTGCACCTGTTTCAACGCATTTTGCACTTTTTTTGGCACATTTTCCAATTTTGTGGTGCATTTTGGACTTTCTATGGTACATTTTTCACTTTCTCTAGCCCATTTTGCACCTATTCTGGTGCATTTTGCAAACCAAAAAACTAGTGACCTAAGTTCATCTCCTTTCTAACAATCAATATCATTCTTAGAATCCTCAACAATATTTAGTCATTCCTCAGTTTCACCAGTAGTCTAAACTTTCCAAATAGGTCTAACAAGTGAACATGTCTATCTAGACCTAGATCTAAACATCTCAAAGTGCCAAAATCATCAAATTTATCACCTTTGATTATTAAGCCTAGTTTCATCATCAGGATTTATCATTCTCTCATCATGAAACAAAGCTATATAGTCAAATCAAACTTAGTCTCATTAGAATTTGTCATTCTATTTGACTTAATTTTTATCCTTGGCACTGCTCCAAACAAAGATCAAAAGTTTAGTGAAAACTATAACACTTGTATGCCCATTTTAACAAGACCCCAAAAAGCATAAACTCAAATAACGGGAAATTGAAACTCAAACCACCATGGTTGAAATATATAAGGATCAATTGAATGCTTTAGCTCATCAAATGAAGAACCTTCAACAAAAAATCTAGGATATGCAAAGGGAAATAACCATAGAGAGATATTTGCTTCCAAAAATTTGTTCTTATTCCTCTGATAGAAATTTGGACATGACACCTTCTCCACCAACAACTACATCATCCAAGTTCAATATCTTTGAATTTTAAAAAAATTAAATCAGAATCCCAAATCTCAATCCTCAAATACAAATGATATTGAACAATCTTACCATGTCATGCATATATCTTCATCTCCCATATGTCAAAATAAATCTCAGGATTATTTCACCCAAGTTAACAATTCCATCCAATCACCTTCTTCTATCATATCTTCTACATCCAATGATTCATGTCAATCTCTCAGTCTAAACCACGCTATCATAGACTCCTCTACGCATCAAGATCAAAGCATTCTTTCCACTTCATCTGATGATACCAAAGTCCACAAGTTCTTCCAATATTTGATCAAGACCCCATCTCTCAAGAATTCTTTGATGATCCCCTCCTTTCACTTTTCATCCACAATGATTCCTTTCCATCTCAAGAGAAAAATATTCTTCCAATTCCTCCTTCCATCACATCTAATGAATCCATACCATCTCATGATTCCATTGCATCCCAGGAGCATGATTATTCTTCCATCATATCTAATGATGTTCTACTATATGATGATCAAGATATGCTTTCTACAAAATCTAAAGATTCCCTTACTCATCAAGATCAAGATATGCTTCCATCCAAGGATATCCCTTCATTTCATGAGGATGTTCATCCTTCTCAAGATCAAGATATGCCTTTCACACCACTACATGATGATTCCACACCTAATAAAGAGCAAGCTACTCCATCTTCTACACCTCATACTTCTTTTCCAAGTCAAGATCAAAGTACCCCATCATCCCCATGTCAAGAGCCTATCACACCTATACAAGCTATCCATGAACCACACACCTACAAATTGGGATCCTCCACCTTTATCCACTCCAGCTTATTTCCAACACCTATCCTTTCATCCATATCATATCCTCCCCAAAATGGACTTGCATCTTGTTTCAAAAACAATACATATCCCATTGGTAAATGAATGTGTCAAAGTATGAACTACAAAGGCCCAAGATTGGACCTTCATGAACAAGGTATCCTCGAACCCCTTTCTGTCCAACAAAATTCATATTATCATGGCCTTGGTTATACACCTAAGTGTCCTAGTCCATCAAACCTACCATCTATCTTAGGTCCTTCATTCTAATCCACCAAATCTTCCATCTATCTTAGGTCCTCATCCTAGTCCATCAAACCTTCCCTCTATCCTAGGTCCATATCCTATTCCTCAAGAACAACAGAGGCACACATCCTTGATGCCCTTTCAAAATTCTACCTCCAACAACTCATCCATGATACCTCCATACCATTCATCTCCATACATCTCTCCTATTGCTCTTGGAGGAAATTTGGGTGCCAAATATCAAAAGCTTCCATATCAAAATCTACATGTATCAAAGGATCAACATGTCTCCTCGAAGAGACATGCAAAAATAAAAGAAAATTTGATCCAAAATCAAAGGAAAAATCAAAAAGGCCCATCAAAGAAAAAAGGAAATTTTCAAGGACCACATAGGTCCATAAATCAAAAGAAATTTTCAAAAGGCCGCAAAGGCCCATCACAGCAAAAAGAAAAATTTCCAAGGCCACAAAGTCCCATAAATCAAAAAGAAAAATAGCAAAGGCCACAAAGGCCCAAAAAGCAAAAATCAAAGTCAAAAGTCATGTGGATTCCAAAAAGTCTCATAGAAGCAATAAAATCTAAATTGGCATCCAAATTTGCTAATCCAAAAGCTTCCTCCAATTTTTCATCTAAAAACTTATCACCTTCCAAATCCATTTTTCTTCCATCACTCCACCATCCTTCAAGGTGTGTGCCAATGTTGACCTTTCAATCCTTTCCATCTATCCATCAACAAGTCTTTCCACTTCATATCCATTACCCAACATTCATCCCCCATTATTCTCCTTTAATCCAAACCTTTGGATAAGTCCTTGGTTCTTCCATCATACCTTTAATAAGCCAACATTGATGAGTCTAATTCCCATTTACCATGGTTTATTACAGGGATATTTGGTTGTAAAACTTGATGCTTAAGTCCTTCTTCCATCTTCCTATCATCCTCCACATTTCCACCTTTGATATTGACAAGGTTAAGGATCTCCTTGAACATCATATATCTTATCCTATTCACTTTGTCCATATCTTTCGTCTTATCCATATTCCATCATTATTTCTAGATGCATCCTTTCTTCCCTTCCTTGGTCTTGATGAGGAATAGGGGAAAAATATTGGGGCCTTGTGTATGTATCTTATCTAGTTGATCTTGATCATCCCATTCATTATCTTTATCCTCATTTTCTTCCATTCCATATCTCCTAGCTTATCAAAATCCATCTCATCATGTCCCTTTGCAACCTTGAATCTTATCATGTAAATCATATTTGAGTCGAGCTATAAAACATTATCCAATCCTCACATATTTTGTCAGTCAATCATCAACAATCATCAATCATATTGTACTTAGAAGAAATCAGTGATCCTAAGTACTTATCATCATCATGCCTTATGGAATCAATCATTCCTGGCATTTTACTCAATCATTTATCCATGGTTGCATTACCTCCATTGTGGGGCATATTTTTCCTTCAATCAGTCATATCATATCATTCCATCTTAAATGTCCTTCAAAAATAAAAATAAAAAAGGATCAAAAATCTAAAAATCCAAAAAAATCAGAAAAAAAGAGAAAAATACAAAAAAAAGATTTAAAAAAATCATAAAATCTGAAAAAGTGCAATAAAAACAAGTAGTGAAAACCTGGAAATAGGCTCTATTTTTGATAGGTTAGCTTTTCCATCTATTTGAGCATGTCGACCATTCACTTTTTCCATCCATCTACCTATCCTTTGAAAGCACCATGTACATATCCTGGCATCATGTTCGTGTCTCACCCTAGATTGGGGGCAAAATCCTGAACTCGCTGGAGGAAAATAAACTTTGAGCTTGAACCAATAGACAAACAACAGTAGTACAACACAATCCAAAATAATGATCATAGTGCAACTCAACATTGAACATCAATCACACAAACATGAACACATCAACCATTCAAATAAAAAAGCCAAATCAATCAAACCAAAAACAAACTTCAAATGGATGATGTTCTTTCTGAATCATGGGTTTATCACATTAAACACAAATATTCAATTGTTGTACTTTGATTTTTGTTATCATATCTCTAGAGCCCCTCGATGATGTATCGAGCTAGAGGAGCTAGGAAAGAGTATGATTTTTCTTTATCTGTTGTCTATGAGTTGATCATTATTAATGTGCAAATTGTCACGAGATGTGCACTACAAAGTATCACTGAGGACATTTTGAATTTGCGTAGGAAATTGATTAACTCTTGCCTGTTTACACAAGCAATACTTAGGTCATCTCAGTTTAATTATACTTAGATGCTTGTGTTAACTTGCACTATCAAACATCATGGAAGTAGTACTCAGGTCATTATGGTCTAAATATACCATTGATGCTTGTACTCACTTTCAACATTTTAAAGGCCCAATGATGATAAAAATGTTGGAATTGTGAAACAAGCACAAAACCACGAGCCATAGGATCAAACATAAACAAATACACTTTCCATGCAAGAGATCTGCAAACAAATGTATGCAATTAACTTCAACAAGAAAAAGCTACAAAAGAGAGAAAAATTTCAAGAAGATATGAAAGCTATAGATATTCTCTCGTTAATAATTACAATGAGATCAATCTTTATCAAAGGAGATCAAGAAACCCTAAAAGGGAAACCCTAGTGTGCACACTTAATAATTAATAAATAATTAATTATTAATGTTCCTAAGTTTAGCTTATGTAACTAAAGTGATAATGACTTAATTAATTAACCAATATGATTAAATTAATTAAGTAAAACAACTTATTACTCTAACACCCCCCCTTAAGATGAACTTAGGAAGTAGCTAAAACACTAAGAAAAAGATGCATGAAAGCAAAGATGGGTCCCGAAAACAAGGCCAAGTAAGGAACCCATGTACAAATAGAAGATCTCTATAAAGCGGAGAAATAGAGAAAACCTCGTGGGAAAATAAAACTCTACTCCAAAAAGAGATCAAAGGTGATTGAAGGACTGAAAAGCCTCCAAATCAAGGAAATGTCCTGAAAAAGAAGAACATGTAGAACATCACAGAAGCATGAAGAAGCTGCAAACTCTGTCAAAAGATGACTGCTACGGTGCCGAAGAACCTCCTCTGAAGATAGGATGATTAGGATCAAGAAGACAACAATCTTCATGAGTGACCCCAATGACACTACTCGAATCAGATGGCAAACAAGGCAAACACCTAGAACAAAGATACAGATGGCATAAGTACCAATGGTTTGAAAATCACTGATCAACTGAAGATGAAGATTCCTTCCAAGGTGAAACCAAGGAAGCATTAGCACAAACAGTAGAAACCCCCCCATAATGCTGAAAAGGGAGAGGCGTGACAGGTACACTGAAACTAAATGCCAAAAAGTAGTGCATGAAGAGGAACCAAGAGCATCTGAAGCTGAAAACATGAAAGTACAAGCTAATAGAAAGGATGTGAAACCAAAATTCACATTCGCATGAGAAAGGTATGAAGGCAAACAAAGGCAAACATCAACCCCCATGACACTTTATATCATAGTGCAAGTACAATAAGGCACAAAGTGATGTGCAAGAAACCCAATACTACACATACAATTCTGAGGCACTTTATCTTAGTGCGTTTACAAAAGAGAAATACATGAAAAGTGAGCCCATAATGTCTACAATGTCCAAATAGGACAACATGCTGAAAATACAATTCTCTTATAGAAAAAGAGGAAACTAGTAGCACCATGATGAAGTACACAAAAAAACATGCACTTTCAAAAAAAAATAACACCTAAAAATGTGTTCGGATGCAGAAGATATGGCCCATCAAAGTCTCAAAAATGAGAACTGAACAACTACAGCACTAAGAAAATAGAATTCTAGAAAAAACCAGAAGTCAAAACTAGAAAATACCTGCACCACTGCGAAGAGCACGAAATTCCACCTCATTTCAAAAAAAATTGCATGCAAAAAGACCATCGTATGGTTGAGATATGGCCTCTGGAAGTTGAGGTGAAAAACTGAAAAGCCCAACGAAGAGGGGCTGAGATCAATCCTTATCAAAGGAGATCAAGAAACCCTAAAATGGAAACCCTATTGTGCACACTTAATAATTAATAAATAATTAGTTATTAATGTGCCTAAGTTTAGCTTAAGTAACTAAAGTGATAAGTGACTTAATTAATTAACCAATATGATTAAATTAATTAAGTAAAACAACTTATTACTCTAACACCCCCCCTTAAGATGAACTTAGGAAGTAGCTAAAACACTAAGAAAAAGATGCATGAAAGAAAAGATGGGTCCCGACAAACAAGGCCAAGTAAAATTAATTAAGTAAAACAACTTATTACTCTAACAAAAAATCATGACCAAATCGATTGTTACGAATGACAACTTTTGCATATGAGATCTGCATGGTTAGAATAGATTGCATCCTTGTTAGTTTACATCTGTATTTATAGGATTTCCAAAGCTTCAACAATGATGTTATTTCTTGCACTAATGGATTGAGTACACTTGACATTTCCAAAAACACATCATTCTCATATAGTTGCACATCAGTTGCATCATCATTTGCATATATTAGAAAACATTACAACATCGTTCATACATCCATGCATCACATCATAATATTTGCATTTGAAAACACAAAATGACATGCATTGCATCTAATTTACACAATCAAAATCATTTCATATAGTGGCATTAGGAAAGTGGTTCACTAAGCTTAAATGAGTGAGTCTCTTCAGATTTCCAAAAGAATTGGGAAATATGTCAAGTTTTGTGAAAGCTTAATTTAACAAAGAATCAACTAACGACGACCTTCCCACAACTCTTGGAAGTTGGATAGATTCACTCATTTAAGCTTAATACCCTAGAACATAATCATTTGCACCACATAATCATATCATCATAAAACATAGGTATTATCATTGTATACATCACATAATCATAGAATAAAACATCATTTGCATAAACATAAAAAATCATCATTTCATCCATCATTCATTCATTACATCATTTATTTGCATAGAAAAAGCGCAAAAACATAAAATGAATCACATTTCATTGGCATAATAGGATCCATCACATACATCATATAGACATCATTCATAAAGCATCATAGAATCATAACACATCAGTTGCATCATCATTTGCATCGATAATATATCATATCATCATCATATAGAACATCACACAACCTACATAAAATAGAAATCATTTTCATCCATAACATATCATATCATCATCATATAGAACACCACATAGCATCATAAAATAGAAATCAAATGCATCCATCATAATCATCATGATCATCATCATATGAACATCAAGGTCACATAGATCAATCATCATCATTGCCACATATCATATAACCTCAAACTCACAATGTCAAGTGTACAATGATATCCAAACATGGATAGATACATCAACAAAGTGGCAGGAATCACAAAATATCTAACTAAATAAGTGTATACATCAAGTCTCAGTACATTAATCAATCCTATACTGGGGGATATCAATCAATCAAAGAATTCAAACCACATCGCCCAATCAAATTTGAATTTTCCTACACCAGATGTGAAATCATGTCCCATGTCCTTAGGAAGCATTCCCTAGACTGAAGAATTCTAAAATCCTCCTATGATTATAACATATCGCAAATCAACAATCTTATCAATCAATCAACCCATCAATCAGTCAAAATCAATCAACCTATCAATCTAATCAGCTCAGGTGAGACTTTGATCAAATTTCGTGAGCATTAATTTATCAATTCAACCTTGCCTATCATGAGGTTCATCAATCAATGCACCTCATCTATCATGAGATTCATCAACCAATTCAACCTCGCCTATCATGAGATTCATCAATCAATCCAACATCACCTATCATGAGGTTCATCAATCAATGTACCTCACCTATCATGAGGTTCATCAATCAATGCACCTTGCCTATCATGAGGTTCATCAATCAAATCAACCTTTCCTATCATGAGGTCAATCATCAATCTATCATTGATCCTCGCCTATCATGAGGACAATCATCAACATCCTATCATTGACTATCGCCTATCATGAGGTCAATCATCATCATCCTATCATTGATCTTTACCTATCATGAGGTCAATAATCAACTATCACATCAACATCATCAAATCAATCGGTTGAACGCAATTATCAAACATCAAACACAAGGAGGCAACATAAGGCATCAATTAATCAATCTCGCATGCTCAATCTTCTTTTTTGGGAGATAAATCGTTTCTGCATCATAAAAATTTACAAATCATCATCAAATCACCATAAAATCATCAAAATTTCAAAAAAAAATAAAAATCCTAACAATTCCAAAATTCACCGATTTATCTCCTAAGGGGGCACATATCTATCAGTACCTAAAAATCAACGTATGGGGCATCGAAATTTTTTTCTTGGCATCGATTTCAAATTTTTCTTTGAAGCAACGTGTAAACACATTACTTCAAGGAGGGGCAAAATGTATACACCTAAAAACAGTCATGGCATTTAATTAATTAAATACTAGTTATTTAATTAATATTTGACTACGTATAAATAAATTCTCAATATATTTATATTGTTCATATTCTAAATTCTCCAAATCTAAAATCATATTCTTCTAAATTAATTAAATAAACAAATTTTCATAAGCATGTTTTATTTAATTAATCTTCACTAATATCGATTAGGAATTCAAGCACATGTCTACAACTTTTTGTGCCACCTCACTAAGGTCACATGAAATTAAATAATTCTAATTTTTAATTAGAATTATCTTCAACCAATTTTAAAAGCACATGGCTTATTCCTTACACACTTCCACCAATTTTCAAATACATGGTCTTTTCTTCCCACACTTGAGTCTTCCATCCAAATGGCATGTTGCCCATTGGTCAAGAGATTCTTCCATCCAAATGGCATGTTGTCTTTGGTCAAGGGGACAATATCTTGATTCTCTTCATCTCCACCATCCATTCTTATTGTTCGAACCTGGACCATCGATCATTTCCACCTCACAAGATGCTTGGAAAAGGTTATAAATACAACCCTTTGGCATTGTATTTTGCATCCACTTTTGAATAGAGTTATCATGCAGGAATATTGTTCAAGCTTGGGAGCATTATGGAGTCTTATAGTTACATTTTATATCATTTTTTTCATCATAGTTAAATCTTAGACTAACACTTTGCTTCATAGTTGCATTTTATGTCATCCTTTGCATCATAGTTGCATTTTAGATTAGCATATTCATAGTTAGCATTTGAGCATATGGAGTATCATCTTAGTTTTCCATAGTTTGCATTTGAGCATATGTAGAATCATATATAGAATCATATAGATCACTACCATAGTATCCACCACCATTTTTTCATTCATCATAATCATCGTCATCCATTTGTCATAGTATCCATCATCATTTTTATCATATAGTTTCATGTAGGGACTTAGTTGGATTGCATGTTGAATACTAATCTCATTTCTTAAGTGTCATTCCAATAGCCTTTGTGCACATAGAAATCTGAGGGCCAAAGGGTTAAAGGAATCTTTAAGAATAGAGGACAATGAGACGTTCTTAAAAGATTTGTTTTGTGGCAATTTAGAGTAGCTTCTTTGCTTTGAATCTTTGATATAATTCATTTCATTAAGGTTTGTTTTGATTTACTAAATTTCCACATTTCACACACACACACTAAGAATCTTAGATTCATCTCATTAATCATTCATTTCCATATTAATTCATACCATTAACACATTACATACATCCCCACCTGCATCACAAATTGTTAGATCCATATCCATAGCATATAAAGTCATCAACCATCCATCACATCCTACATCATACATGTTAGTCATCATACATATCATCTATCTCATCCATATAAGCATCAACATACATCATCACAAGCATATACATACATCACATTATAATGATCATCCATAGTAAAACCATAAACATACACATGCATAAATAAAATAATCCATCATATACACATAACATAGTGTCAATAAGGGTTTTCGTATATCATATAAAAATCAAAATATGAATGTCCATCGCATAGTCCATAATAATTTCCATCATATAATCAAAATACATATCCATCACATGTATCATCAAATAAAGGACAAATACAAGGCTTTGGATCAACTCTGATCTCTATTGCTCTGTACTATACATCCATCATGCACCTGTCAAAAACTGGTATCCTGTCACCTGTCCTTTGTCCTCTCTACTATGAGTTTCCCACATCTGATCTCTGAGTTGACTCTGGAACTCCCCCTCTGCATGGAGGGGTCTCTCTCCAGCTACTACATCCATGGGTATGTGTCCCTGTTGATCGAGATGGTGTCGGCATATATGGCGTCACTCTGATGAAGGTAAGGACCCGTTGTGTCTAATCTAGCACTACCATGAGGTAGGCCACCATATAGTAGTTGGCCTCTTGCATGTACTCATCCCACTCTGCAACCTTATACCTAGTTGCATCCTACTCCACCCTATACCTGTCCCAAAATCCACATATTGATCTCCTCTCCTGTTCCCACGCATCCTGTGCTAACCACAACTGGCCAATCTCTGCTCCCATTTTTGACACCTAATCTATAGCCATGTCCCTCTCATCATGCATAGCATGTACCTCTGCCTGCAATCTTTGTACCTCTGTCACTATCTCTCCACCCTCGCCATGCACCGCCTGTGCCCATGCCTGAACTGCATCTCTCTCATCCCACATGGCCTGTACTTGTGTCTGCGCTGCATCTCTCTCTTTACAACTTATACTCGCACTACTATCGCATCCCTCTCACCCTGTAGGGTTTGAACCTGTGTCTGTGCGGTGTCCCTCTTTGTCTGCAAGGTCTATACCTGGGCCCTCATAGCCTCCTCTCTCTCCTGCATCAGCCCCATGTCTCCTACTATCTGATCTGCTACCTCAACTCTTTTGCGGAGCTCATCTCGCTCTCGTCTCAGCTTGGTCCTCTCTCTCATTAGCCCCTCCACTTGTATCATTAAATCATCCAAGTACTTCTCTACCTCCTCCATGGTCCCTACTAATACATGCTATGTCACTCCTCCAAGCTCTTGTTGTCCTCTCGCTTGCAGTATAGTCACCACTACCTCTAGCCTGTCTCGCTCCCATCTCACTGCTACGCTCTCCTCATGCTTTCTGGCTACCTCTCCCCCAAGCCAAGTCACCTCTTCTCGTAGTTGACTCACCTCTGTTTGCAACCTATCCCTCTTTTCCTCTAGCTCTGATATATGTCACCCTGTATCATTGGCCAGCACCATGAAATCCCTCTTGCTCTTTGCCTGCACTCTGGCAACCTCTACTAATAGCATGCTCACCTCAACCTCTAGTCCACACCTCGCAACCTCTCTATCCCTCAATCTCTACTTGATGATCTATAATCTTGCCACGACCCCTCTCAACAATACAACCAAATCCTCTATTATAGGTGGTACCATGGTCAATGAGGGAATATCATGAACATCCACATCCATCACCTCCACCTCTACCTCATCTCTCTCATCCATCCCCTCCACCCCTTCCTCATCTCTCTCCTCCTCTGCCTCGATCTCCACCTAGGCTCTCCTCCACTATCTCCTCCTCCTCCTCACTCTCTCCTGCTGACCTACGACCCCGGCCTCCCCCTATCCTCTCTCCTCTTGACCTCTCCCCTACTGGCCTCTCCTCCTCCCTCTCCTCTGTCCTGCTAGTCTTAGCTCATCCTCTGGCCCAAAACCCAATTCCTCTATAATTGGCTCCTCTGGTGTAATTTGTATGGGTCGGTGATGGAAATAACATGCGGTGAATATGACTGTCACTCCCGCCTCTGCTCTCCCTCCGGTCCTACCCCGGTAAGGTACTAGCTACAATGTCTCCCAATGATCCCTCACAAACTCAGGCATAATCGGCTCCTCCTACGGTCCCTCTCACAAGATTTTCCTAAATCTCTCTAGTCCATAGGGAATGTCCTACAGAAGTCCAAATTGTTTGGTCACCCTATCTGGCCTATGTTCCTCCACTATACGTGGCTCCTTCCCGACTATATAGCATCTGGTACAGAAATATCCTCTATGCCTCTCCTCATCTCTCCTCCATTTTGAAAACCGTTGTGTCATGTATGGCCTCCACACTATCTTCTACTCCTGAAGATCATCCAGTGTCATCCTCCATCTATCTAGGTCCCTGAAGCCCTCATAATGCCATACCCAACCCTGCTCTATCCCATACCAGTAAGCCACTGGTAGTTCCACATCCTCCAACCCTGATCTCACCGCTCTTAGCTTGGCCACACTAATGTGCGCCTTAGCCCATACCTGTAGTAGTGTCACCTATGTCAAGCTGAGCACCTCTCAGTAGCACATAATGTGCATATCTCTATACAACTGTGCTAATACGTATGGACCCCATGCGAACTCCCCCTCTCTCTCCTCGATGATATGTCAGATCACCTCCATGTAGCTCAGACTGAAGAAGCACCCACTCCGGTCTGATATCAACAATCTGCTAATCAACCCACACAGGTATAGTGGTAGCGGTGGCACCCCCAATCCCAAGCATCTGTCCACATCCAATCCCTTCCTCTGCACAAGAAGGTCATCTCATCCAAAAAGGATCCATACGATCTGATCCAATGCCGCCCCCTCTGATCTTGTCGCGCTCACAAGTCAGTCTACTATAGGTAGCCTTAGTATCTGCCACACATCCTCCAGAGTCATGGTCATCTCCCCTATCGAGAGGTGGAAAGTCGAGGTCTCCAAACTCCAGCGCTCTATAAGGGTTGTCAACATCTCCCAATGAGCTCTAATAGTAGGGTATCCCAGCAAAAGTAGCAACCCCGCTCGTGACAGAGCCTCATAGTCTAATTTTTTCATGGTTGCTATCGTCGCTTCCAACACCTTTGATCACCTCCCGTGCGTCTATGGACTATCAAACTACTGCATCCATATCACACACTATGTTAGTCATCTCATCCTTTTACTCATCTCCCTCTCTTTTCCATTTCCCGGCCCCAGGCTATCTTTTCACTAATTTTTCCCCCTTGGAAAAATTTACCCAATTTTCCCAATTTCGTTTTCTTTTCTTTCTCCCTTCCCTGTATCTCTTTTCTTTTCTTTTCTTTTCTTTTCCCCCTCTTCTGGGCAAGGTCGCCCCTCTTCTATGTGTGGTCGCCCATGTCCCCACTAACCCGAATTTTCAGCCGGATGTGCCTAATCCTAGGGAAATTCCACCCTCCCCTCATCCCCCTTGCCCTTTTTGGACACTTCTTTTTCTTTTTCTTGGGCTCATTTTCCCACTAATTGGATAAACCTGCCCCCTTTCCCACCGCCTCTACCAAGCGATTCTGCCTACCCAATGGGCAAAATTGAAATTTTTCCCCCTACCCATTTTTCTAAACTACCCCAACTCCAAAACCCCTATTTTCAAAATACATTAAACTTCAAAATTATACCAGAAAATGCTTAAAATCACAAAGGGGGTTTTGGACCTAACCTGGCAAAGAACCGCACGCTCCTGAAAGAACCGTCATACCTTGTCCCCCTAGTGGATGATGTCATCATCGTAATCATCTGGCATCCTCGTCTCCTCGTCTCCTTCTTCTCCTCTTCTCTCTCACTCAACTGCCAGGTGTGTAAATGAGGAATATTAATTTCCAAAATTACTATATATAACATTTTCCTTCCATTTTAACTTTTTAAGTTAAGGGTATTTTTACCCTTTATTTAAGATTCAACTAATCCTCTAACTTCTCGGGGCTGCCATTTGCACACCGTGTGTCCGTTTGACTCCATTCAAAAGCCAATCTTCATGGTTTTTCAGGCTCTATCCAACAGTACCCTCCATTTCTTCATATCGAGAAGTTGTGTAAGGCCCCTTTTTCTTCCCCAACCGCCCTCTCGAGGGGGCATACCCTACCACTTTCCTTCATTCCTCCATCATAGTCATTCCTTTGCAAGATTAGGGCATGTCTTTTCATTTCCCTCCATTTGGGGCAGCTCACATAACTTCTCCCATGCTGGGGCATCATTTTCTAGTCGTTTCCTCTATAGAGTCATCTGTATTTTATTTTTCTTCGAATCACTACTATTCTAACAATATTTCAAATAGGAGAAAAATGTAGACATCCAAATTTGACCACTCCCATGTGATTAAACCCATCTCCTTTATTCATATATTTCATAAATATTAATTAAATTATTTATTTAATTAATATTTCTACTTTGCCTAAGGTTCCTAAAGTATTTAATTTACCTTTCATTTAACCTTTTTAAATTTAAATCAATTTTAAATTCCTCTTTTTCTCTCTCCTTGTCACACCCTCCATAACCCTCTTCTAATCTAGATTAGTCTAATTAATCCATGATTAGGATGTGCACGCCTTTAATCAGGATTAATGTCACATCCTCCATATTTGTCCACTTGCCTCTAATCCCTCATTAATCTTATTAATCGCCTATTTTCACAACATTAATCTAACCCTCTTGCCATCTTTGGTATGTCCTCCAAGTCAACCTTTCATAAGTGCTTTCCTTTTCAAGTCTTGACCTCTTCCCCATGTGAATTTAAAATTCATATTTATTCATTCAATGCATTTCTCTTCCCCATGTAGGTTGTTGGAAAATTCTAAATTCCCTCATAGGTCACATCAGTCATATGGGACAAAGACTTCCTTTATGAGGAACTTGTCTTATCCTTAAGGTACTTCCAATCATGTGAATTTAAAATTCACATTTATTTCCCCAACCACTTCTCTCTTCCCCATGATGATTAGTGAGGAATTCTAAAATTCCTCACTTGTCACCATCCCTCCACATGGGGACAAAAACTTTATTTTTGAGGAAATATTCCCCTAATCCCAAGGTACTTGCAAGTACCTCCACCTCACATGTCCTCTCTCCACCTCACATGTTCTTTTTTCCATCTCATTTCCACATGGCAAGATGTGAGGGCCTGTGTGTCCTCAACTAACCACAACCCTTCATCTTGCCCATGTTGGATAAATCCTAGCCATTGAATCCTCTAGAGATTCTTCCCTTAAAATGGAAGATTTTCTCTCATTCAAAACATAACTTGCATTCACAATTTCAATCTTCAAGCTCTAGCACTCAAGCATTCAACTTCAAGCATTTTTGTATTCACAACCTCCATTGTTGCATTCACCAAGCTTTTATTGCATTCATCCACTCACATACCCATTTGAATCCTCATTGCATCCTCATCATTTTGCATCCATTTTTAGTCTATTTGTCATCAAGGAGCACACATTCAAGCTACATCAAAGGGCCAACCAAGAAGATCAACTTAGACAAGGTATAATCTTTTTTTTCATCTTTTCTTTGTTTAAGTTCAACTTAGACTAATCTTGAGGTATTGTTGTGTTGTTTCCCCTTTTACATTTTTTTATATTTTGTGTCTTTTAGGGTAGGAAATAATGTTGCCTTACAAAACTCTTGATCATACACGAAATATTTATTTTTTGCTTCATTTAACTTCTCACTAAAATATGTTATTAGTCTTACATCTTGAGTCAAAACTCCTCCAATCGTTGTCCCACTTGCATCACAATCAACTTGGAAGACTTTTCCAAAATTTGGAAGTGCTAACATAGGGTGTTCCATCACTTTTTCCTTCAAAATATTTAAACTTCTCTCTATTGCAGCTGTCCAAACAAATTCTTTTCTATTACCCTTCATTGTTTATGTAATTGGTGCACATATCCCACTGAAATTTCTGATAAACTTCCTATAAAAACTTGACAATCCATGGAAGCTTCTTGCTTCAAACATACTCTTCAGTGAAGGCCACTCAACAATTGTTTTCACTTTTTTTGGATCTAGACCAATGCTGGAAATTACAAAACCCAAATATACCAATTCCTCTTTCATGAAACTACACTTTTTCAAATTCACCATTAATTTTTCTTCTTTCATCCTTTGTAAAATAGCTCTAACATGCTGCAAGTGCTCTTCCTTTGTCTTACTAAAAATTAAAATATCATCTAAATACACAATTACAAACTTACCAAGATATGGCTTCAAAACTTTGTTCATCAATCACATGAAAGTGTTGGGAGCATTCGTTAATCCAAATGACATTACCAACCATTCGTATAGTCCATCCTTCATTTTGAAAGAGTTTTTCCATTCACCCCCCTCTCTTATGTGAATTTGATGGTACCCACTCTTCAAATAAATTTCGGTAAAATACTTAACCCCACTCGAACAATCCATCATATCATTCATTCCTGGCAAAGGAAACAAATACTTGATATTTATCTTATTTATTACTCTTGAATCTGTACACATTCGCCAATCTCCATCTTTCTTTGGTTCCAAAATTACTGGAATTGCACACGGACTCAAACTCTCTCTAATCAGCCCCTTATCCAACAACTCTTGCACTTGCTTATTTATCTCTTCATTTTCTTTTGGTGAAATTTTATATGGTGCCTTGTTTGGTAAACATGCACCAGGAATCAAATCCATGCAATCACTAATGCTCCTCATGGGTGGAAATCCATCAGGTAACTCTTTCATTAATATATCAACATAGTCTTTCAAAATTTCTTGAACTTCCATGGGTATTTCACTTTCTTTGTTCATTGTCCCAACTATTGCAAACTTGGGAATTATTGCAAAACATGCTTTCTCATTTTTGAATTCTTTCAAAAATTGTTTTCTAGAAACCAAGCATACCTTTGGTTTGTCTTCATCTTCTCCTTCTCTATTCTTCAAGGGGGTCAATATTTACTCTTCTCCACCTTTCGTAATTGTGTATGTATTCATTTTCCCATCATAAACAACTTGTCTATCAAATTGCCATGGTCTGTCCAAAATAATATGGCAAGCATCCATTGGCATTATATCACACATAATTTCATCTTTATAGTTCCCAATCTAAAAATTAACCATACATTACTCATTCACTAGCAATTGATGCTCTTTTTGTAACCACAAAACTTTGTATGGACCAGGATGTTTGATTCTCTTTAATTTCATCTTGCTCACCATTTCTTTAGAAACTATATTATCACTACTACCACTGTCCACAATAAATTTGCAACATTTTCCACTTACCTTACACCTTGTTCTAAAAAAATTTCTTCTCTGAATTGGTTCCGATTTCTCTTTTTTTGGGTTCAACAAAATTCTCCGCAACATCAATGACTCTCCATCTTTGGGGTCTACTACATGCTTTGTGGAGGTCTCCTCATTTTCAGCTTGTGCAACATGCACTCTAGACTCTTTTCCCTTCCCAACATCTTTCCAAATTTACGGACATTCAAATGCTCGATGGCCTACTTCTACACATTGAAAACATGTGAAGCTAAAACCTCTTCCTCTACCTCTTCCAAATGACCCTCTTCCATGAGAGTAGTCTCCTCTTCCTCTAGGGAAATCTCCTCTTCCCTTTCCTTCTTGCATACTTTCACTTGACGAGCTTGCTTCCTCTTGCTTGTTTTGGAAGCCTCTTTTGTTGTTTGATGATCCTCTTCCATGTGAAAATGTGCCTTTAACCTAAGAGTTATCTTCTTGCTTCCTATTGAGTTTTTATTTTGCTTTCAAGACATATTGATATGCTTCCTCCATGCTATGAATATTAACCATACTTATTTCATCTTGGATGGATATGCGCAAACCATTCAAATATCTTGAAACTTCCTCCATATCATCTTCTTCACAGCTAGCTCTTATTCTTAACTAGTAAAACTTTTTAGTATACTCCTCAACACTACTCTCCTTTTTCTTTAAATTTTGAAGTTTTCTAAACAAATTAATTCGGTAGTTTGCTGGTAGAAACTTGGATTTTATCTTCGTCACCATTCGATCACGTGATTTTATTTTTTCCTTTCCCTTTCACTACCTTTCTTCTTGTAGGTGATCCCACCATAGGGATGTGTGCCCCTTCAACTTGGTGCAAGCATATTTCACCTTTTGCTCTTCTTCAGTATTTTTGTATTCAAAATACTTATCTATTTCTCCTATCCAATCTAGCAACTCTTCTGCATTTAACCTGCCTTTGTAACTTGGAGGATCAAATCGTGTTTAGGAACTTACTTTTGTAATGACTTTAATGCATCGCTCTTCTCCTGGGTCTAAACCCAACTGGTTTACTTCCTCTTCATCTTTAGCAACCTGCTCTTCTTCATCATCACTTATGTCCACTATATGGACTCCTCTTCTCTGTGCCATTTTCATGGCCTCCATTCATGTTGTGAGACCTCTAATTTCCTCCATTGTGCAATTTCTTATTAACTCTGCAATCTCAAGCTCCATGCCTTTGGATACTCTACCTCTGTAACCCCGTCCTCCATATGCCATTTCACCTTCTCAACATGACCTATTCCTTGCTCTGATACCAAATAATGCAGCTCAAATATCCAAGTTTTACCAAACTAAGATAAAATGCAGCAACTTTACATAAAACTAAGATAGTCACAATGATTTGAATTGCATAATTAAATAATAAATCACCATGTTTTATTTAGCTATTATGGTTCAATCCACAGAATTCAATGTCTCAAACATTGAGTGAAAAAGCTCATATTTTCCTCTATTCAAAGTATCTATGCTTAGACTCCACCATATACATTCAACAACTCACAAATGCCACGCCTTTAGTACCAATTCATGTGTCAAGGAATTTTTTATAAAACTCTACCAATACCTTTGTTGTTCTTTAGCTTCAACATACCTCTCTTCCCTTATTTTCCACGCCCTCTTTATGTATCCCTTAGGAAAAAAAAAATCTCTTTTTTATGGTTTGATATCCTCCCTACTCCACCATTTTTTTTGTTGTTGTTCTCTCTCCAAGTTTTGGCACCCCAACAACTCTAGATTGCAACATTTTTTATTTTCCTTGACCTTTCAAATTTTTCCCCAACTCCACGTTTTTGCTGAGAATAGTCACCCAATATGGGCTCTACAAACTTAACATTTTACTATTAATTCTACAATCTTTTAAATGTTCATCAATTTTGATTGATTTTTTCAATGACTAGGAATTTGGAAAACATTCAAAAATCCCAGGTGAAGATGCCAGGCGAGACATAAAGAGCATCTAACAAATGGAATGCTAGCACATCAAACCAAAATTTAAAATAAAACCAAAATGAATCAAAAAGTGATGTGGATTGCAAAGATAACTAAATGCTCCAGCATCAAGTCCTAAGAGAGAGAGGAGTTTGGGAGGGATCGAGGGAGGGAAAAACCTGAGAGAGAGTTGTATAGGTAGGGTGGGAGGGATAGAGGGAGCGACAGACCCAAGAGAGAGAGAGGGTGGGAGGGAGAGATGGAGGGAGAGACATGAGAGAGAGGGGGTAGGGATAGAGGGAGGGAGAGACCTGAGGGAGACAGTGGGTTGGGGGGAGGGAGAGATGAGAGAGAGATACTTGAGAGGGAGAGAGATTTATCTAGTTGGTGTGGGAGGGAGAGGCCTAAGAGGGGGAGAGAGGGTGGGATGGATATTTGGAGGGAGAAACCTAAGAGAGAGAGAGAGTTATCTAGGTAGGGTTTTCGATGGAGAGACCTAAGAGAGAGAGGGGGTGGGAGGGATAGAGGGAGGGAGAGAGAGGGAGTGGGAGATACCTAATAGATGTAGAGAGAGAGAGAGACCTCAAAGGGTGCTTAGAGGGAGTTATCAAGTTACAGTGGGAGGGAGACACCTGAGAGAGAGAGAGAGAGGCCTAAGAGGGAGAGAGTGAGAGAGACCTAAGAGAGAGAGAGACCTGACATGGAGAGAGTTATCTAGCTAGGGTGAGAGGGAGAGACCAGAGAAAGAGAGAGATACCTAAGAGGGAGAGAGACTTGAGAGAGAGAGAAATACTTGAGAGGGATATGGAGAATGAGAGAGACCTAAGAGAGGGAGAGAGAGAGAGAGGGAGTGGGAGAGAGAGGGAGAGAGAGAGAGAGAGGGATTAGGGGAGACCTGAGAGAGAGACCTCAAAGGAAGAGAGGGATTTATCTAGTTAGTGTGGAAACCAACATACGTCATGCTTCCTGGAGGTGTTGTTGGATATCAAGATGGCGAAAAAGGATGTTGAAGTTCTAATAAGGAAATCCTTTAAAGCGGATTTGTTGGTTGGACTAGATGAAACTCTCTACACCACTTCTCCAAGTATGGGTGTCCCTCGGCCATGCGACTTGGCTATGATCCATGTGTCAGGTGAAGTAGTGAAATACTACCCCTTTGTCCTCAATCTTAAAGGTATGGATTTGGTGGAGCACAAACAGTTGGGTGTGGTTGGGATTGGCTATCTCCAGAAGGCATTGAAACTTCCCCCTACTCCAGGTGGCAATTGGATATCGAATTTTAGATAATTTTCCCAAGATAATGGGTTTCTTGGTTCTGGTAGGTTTGGTTAGGGTTGGGATCAATAATATTGTTAATTATCTTATACTATGTTTATGTATTTGGGGGTTGGGTTTTTGGCTTTATATCTTTGTTATGGGTGTGGCAACATGTCTGGTAATGGTCTAAGTTTCATGTCTTAGCATTATATTGTATTTTCTTATAGTATGGTATGGTAGGGATCGTCTAGTAATCAAAACTATGGCAGAGAATCTGCATTTTGTTCTCTTGCAATGCAGATGATATTGTAGCTTTTTTGCTATATTAATATAATCCCTATCTTACATATCAAAAAAAATAATTAAATAGAAAATAAAATCAATTTTTTAATTTATTAGAATTGAAATATTAATAAAATGTGTCCCTAAAAAGTATAATTAATATATCACAAACAACATTAACATTAGATAGATTCAATATCAACAAATAAAAAATTATTATAAAAAGTAAAAAAATAAAATTGTACTTCAAACAAAATATAAACTAGCAATCACACTTTAGTGTGCAATGGGTACACCAAAGATTTGTGAAAGGTAAATTAGGGAAATTTTTGGTCTAGTTTTTGCATATATTTGTGTAGTATACATGAGGTCAATTGGTAGTCCATTTAGAAAATGATGTTGTTTGTACAACAAAGGTCTCAAATTTCAATGGAAAAGTGAAAACTTCAAATCAATTATGCATCCACTTACAAGGATCTACACACAACTAAAAAAAACTCTAAATCAAGAAGATAATCAAGCTTCATTACCATTAGGCTCATGTTATGCTTCAAATAGGGGGAGGGAGAGAGGGAGAGAGAGGGAGAGGTAGGGATGGAAAGAGGGAGAGATATAGGGGGAAGAGCAAGAGAGAGACAAAGGGGTAAGGAGATAGAGATGGAGATGGAAATGAAAATGGAGATGGAGATGGAGGAGAGGGATGTGGAGAGGAGAGGGAAATAAGTAGAGAGAGAGAATCTATAGGGATATCTAGAGATGGAAGCCATAAATATATAGATATGGAGAGAGAGGGAGAGAATGAGAGAGGGAGAGATAAAAAGACAAAGATATAGGGAGTGGTATATAAGAGGTAGAGATGGAAAGATATAGGGGTAGAGAGACATGGAGAGATAATAAGATAGAGATAGAGGGAGTGATGAAAGAAGAAATGTGGAGAGATACAGAAGTAAAGAGATAGATATAGAGATAGAGGTAGAGATAGGGAGGGAGAAACAAGGAGTGTGTGTGTGTGTGTGCATAAGAGAGAGAGAGACTTAAAGGAGGTGATAGAGATAAGTAATAGAGATAGAGAGGGAGAGAGAGAGATAGAGGGGGTAGAGGTAGATATAAGGAGGGAAAAATGAGTTTGTGTGAGAGAGAGTGAAAGAAATATATAGAGATAAATATAGGGAGGGAGAAATAGGGAGTGTGTGAGTGATAAAGAGAGAGAGAGATAGAGAGGGATATATATAGGGAGATAGAGAGAGATGGGGGGGAGAAATAGAGAGAGGATAGAGGAGAAGTAGATAGATATAGAAAGAGAGAGTGATAGGAAGAGAGAGAGAGAGAGAGAGAGAGAGAGAGAGAGAGATATATACATTAGGAAAGATATAGGGTAAAGAGAGAGAGAGAGAGATGCAGGGAGAGGTAAGGAGATAGGGGAGAGATAAAAAGGAAGATAGAGATAGAGATGGAGATGGATATGGAGAGAGAGGGAAAGAGAAATACAAATATAAAGAGGGGGAGACAGAGAGAGGGAGATCTATGGAGGGATAGAAAGATATAGGAAGTTATATAGAGAGAGAGGTAGAGAGAGAGAGAGAGATATATTTTAGAGAGGAGTACAAATATGAATATATATATAGAGAGAGAGAGAGAGAGATAGGAAGAGAGAGAGAGGGAGAGAGAGATCTTTATATCTCTATCTCCCTCTCTATCTCTATGTTTCTCATTATCTCTTGATCTCTCTCTTCTTCTCTCTACCCTAATTCTATCTATATTTGTCTTCCCTTCTCTCTACCTCTATCTATGTTTCTCTATTTTCCTCTCTATCTCTTTACCTCTCCCTATCTCTCTCCCCCTTACTCTCTTATGCTATCCCTATTTATCTCCCCCCCTCTCTCCCTATTTCCCTCTTTATCTCTCTACCTATCTCTATATATTTTTTGTCTCCTATTTTTCTTTATTTCTCTATCTCTCTATATCCCTCTCTATGTGACTATATCTATCTATGTCTCTCCTCTTCACTCTTTTCCTCTTGCTCTTTCTTGATCTCTCTTCTTATCTCTTTCTATTTGTATCTCTCTCTTTATTCCTCTATATATCCTCTATCTTCATATCTCTATCTCTCTTTTTATCTCTGTATATCTCTTTGTCTCCCTTTCTATCTCTCTATTTCTATTTCTCTCTATCTCTATATTTTTTCCTTCTTCTCTCATTTTGTATCTCCCTCTCCCTCTCTCTATCCCTCCATTTCTATCTTTGTTTCTATCTATCTAACTCTCTTTATCTCCCTCTCTCTCTTTGTTTGTTTGCATCTCTCCTCCTTTGTCTCATTTGCTCCCCCTCTCTTTCTCTCTTCTTTTCTTTCTATTTTTTTCTCTATTTGTGTCTCTATCTTATCTCCATCTCCCTCTCCCTTCTCTCTCTCTCTCTCTATCTTCCTCCTTAAGTGTGCAATGAGTACACTAAAGAGGAACTATAAAGGTGAATTATCATATCCTTAATCAAATGAAAGGCTACCCTAAGCATAAATCTTTAGATTGTTAGCATGAAATGACTAATCAAAAGTTATCCTCTCTCCCACACACTTTATAACTTTTAATGTAGATTTTAAGTTTGAAATTCATTTTATTATATAAATTAAAATAAAAATTTGAAATAGAATTATTATACAATAATTAAAATTTAATTAAACAAATAATTATAAATTAAATTAATTCTAATATTTTTTAATTATTATTTATAATTTTATAAAAATACATAAATAATAAAAATAATTTTCAAACTTAAATATAAATAAAAAATTAAAATAGAATAAACTAAATGCAAAGCCAAAATATATCAAAATCCAAATATTAATAAACATAATAAATTTAAAAATTAATAATGAATAAAAAAATTAAGTTAATAAATGACTAAATTGAAAAAAAACCAAAATTTTAATTTATTAGAATTAAAATATTAATAAAATATGTATTTAAAAAAGATAATTAATATATTACAAACAATATTAACATTAATTGAAAGATAAACTCAATTAACAAATAAAAAAGTTATTATAATATTATCAAATTAACCATAAATATAGTTAAATTATTAAATAAGTTAAAAAATTTAAAAAATGAAAATGATACTTCAAATAAATATTAAAAATAAAAATAAACCATGTTAAAATTGTTGAAGTTAGAATTTTAATTTTTACATTAAAAATTAAAAGTAACACCAAAGTTAAAAAGTTAAAAATTAATGAAATTTATTAAAAAGGTAAAATGTCAAATCATAATTTTTAATTTTTTCAATATTGAAAAAATAATTATATTTATTAAAAACTGATGATATATAAAATAATTATTAAAATAAATTTAAATTTAAATTTAAAAAGATTTGAACATATAATTTATTATTGTTGTTAAAGTAAATTACATTTACCGTCTTAAGTTTTAAGAAATCTAAAAATCTAGGTGAAATTTTTTAAAGAAAAAAATGCATTTTTATCCTACATTTCCCTAATTTAAAGCTGTGATTGGATACTTGAGTGTAGTTGTTTTTTCTTTATTATATATTATATTTTAATATTTTAGAAATTTTGATAGTTGAGATCATATATATATATATATATATATATATATATATATATATATATATATATATATATATAATACACATTTACAATAATATATTAGTATTATATAATTATATTATTATATGATATATACAATATATAAACATAAAATCTTATCATAATATATCATACTATTAATAATTTATAATATATTATTTTACTATATATTAATAATAATAGTATATATTAGTAGATTATTATATCATACTATTAAATGGTTGCATTTTTAATTGTAATAATAAAATGACTATCTAATCTTTGTCATAAAACCCTATTCACACCATAAATTGATATAAACTAAGATAAGATTTATTCACGTTACTATTGTAATAATAAATTGGCTATCTAATCTTGCCATAAAACTCTATTCACACCATAAAATTGAAATAACAAGTTTATATGATGCAAAGGGGATTTGTTTTAATATTTTAAATATGTATGTTGGAAAATAGGCTCAAAACTTCTTAAAAAAACCTGTGTCATTTGACTTTACAATTATATATATATATATCAAAGACAAAACTAACCAATCAATTTACAAAATATTAATATTAATAAATCATTTGCTTGTCAATATTTAATAAATTATTTGCAACTCAATTTCAACTATACTAGTCATAATTGTACTTGAAGTCAACATCGGACCTAATAATTATAACCTTTATTAACCTAATAAAAGTATGACATCAAGAATAAATTGGTATGTCATTACCTCATGAATCAATTAGTCAATACTATAATAGTAATACTACAAAAATAATCACTTTATTGAACATATTTGGCATGTTTAGATATTTTTGGAAGATATATATCCAGTCTGTCATTTTAAAAATGGAACTTGATTGTGTTAAGTGACGCAAGCGTCTTCTTGCCAGAGAGCATAAAGCATTTAGATTCAGAGGAGAGAGAAGGGGAAAATGTAATGAATAAACTTAGAATTTGTATTGCTTTTAGTTTTGTTTAAATTAGATCAATGAGACATTCACAAGGTTGCAATTGTCTGATAAATATGTAGGCAGCATCAAGTTATGTCTTATATGGTTTTGACTTTGTTTTTATTGTAAGGAGATTTCTTGAAACTTTATATTCTCTAATTTGTATTCTTGGTATTGCAATTATGTATAACTTTTTTAGTATAATCCAAAAATTATAAAATATTTACAACATTCAGTTGAAGGGGAAAGTGTATGGGGAACATATATCAAGCAATGTAAAATACGTTGGATAGAATGTAAATTTTGAATGTAGATAAAAGGTCTTATTCTACTTCTAGGCATGCTATGTGTATGTATATGTATGTATACAGATTATAGAATTTTAGTTTGAGGTAAGTTTCCTATATCGTAAGGAAAAAGTATGGATGTTTTTGTAGCCTTTAAGTAAATGTAGCCCAAAATCATTAGACTGGCCCTTTGGTAAAGAACAAATCTTTACTAACAACTGGATAGGTTAAGTTTACAAGGTGGGAAAGATTCTAAAAATATTAAACAGAAATAGAAATATATATGTATATTAGTGAAGAATTATTGACATATTGTGTATATTTTTTTAAAAAAAATCAAATTTTGTTCCTTGTGGGCTAATCACAGTGTATATGTTTCAATGCTATTTATCCGAGCATCATTTGTGTCTTTATCATGTATAACAGTGAAATCAATGGCAAATATAACACAAAAGAATTTATTAAGAGAAATGAGAACTGTACATATTCAAATGACGATCACTTTCACATGTCCATCCCTAAACATTGCACTCATATTAGAATAGGGGAAGAGAGTCAATGTAAATATCCACAATAAACTATTGTTACAAGTGAAGCGACAACTCATCCATAACTAGCAAACACAAAAGATAACTATGCCTTTTCTTAAATTAATTTAATCAATCTATGTATTCGCATTTTCCTGATTTTTTTAATGCATTTAATTTGCATTCATGGATTACGTACCTCTAGCTGCCAGTTTTATAAACTATGCCTTTGCTTAAATTTATTTAATCAATTTATGCGTTTGCATTTTCTCGAATTTTTAAAACGAAAATGATTTATAAAACTACTCGGCCGAATAGAAAAATAGATAAATGCTAATTTTCCAATATAAAAAATAGCTCTCCAAATTCAAACTATACAAAAAAATAAGTAATATGTTAAATGTTGAAATGTGATTGACCGATGTTGCCCGAGAAAAGCATTCTGGGTGAATGCAACAGTTTTCCTACCTGGTGGGAGAAACTAATAAGGGAGTTTAAACTATTATTTATTGTGCCCTAAAACTCAACTTCCTTACTTTTACTTGCAGCATAGGTCAAAAGCATACATATGTGGCATCATATTTGATGGTGTGGTCATGAAACCTTAGTTATAAGCAGCAGACTTGTCAAGTAAGCTACTGTAAAAAATTGAGAATGATTTGAAATTTTCACGTAGAATTTTGAGAAGCACGAAGTTAGAGTGCTCAACTACTCAGTGTGCTATTTAGAAACAAAATAAAAAAAAATCTAAAAAATTCCTAATTGCTTTCAAAGTTGTGGTCTTAGGCAAAATATAAAATTAAAAAGGCTGGTGGGCCATTTTAACATATAAATATACTATTTAATCTCTCAAAATAAGCTTTTGTGCATGGCTTATAAGGAAATAGAGGTAGCCTAGAAAAGTATATGGGCTATTTGGCCTCCGTGTGTTGAAAAGGATTCGTGGCCATGCATTCAGTAAGTCCGCGTGTCCTATCCAGGCTTCCACATTTTGCATGCGAATAAGGTAAAAGTCTACCTGCCTCGTCTATGCTTCCATCTTTGCATAAATGTTGTTCTTGAGGTGTCTTCAACTAAACATCTGATGGGGATCCTGGACGCCTCTGACAGGGGAGAGCTCAGATTTTTTTTGGAAACATAGAGGATGAGGATATACGCGTCACACCTGCCAATTGCATCATTGTGTAAGTTCTACTCTCTTCCACAAAAAAATACTGTGCAGTCAATGAATTCATGAGATAATATTTCCTCAGGGGATATCGTAAGATTGTTTCAGTTCCTTGGTCTTTGCTTCCATGTTTTCCATGCATGCAGTTGTTCTTATCCTGTAATCGTGGCATTCCATGAGACAACATTTCTTTTAGGCATTCAGTCAAACAATTCACATGCCTCATCTATTCCTTAGCATTTTAGTCTTTAAAATACAAAACCTAGTTTAATTATGCAAAGAAAATTGTGAAGAAATATGATGAAAAATGTATAAAGTTAGGAAGAAGGATGTAACAATTTCAACTTTTGAAGATGGTCTGACCTCTGCAATTCACTATATGCAAAGACAGCGCTGGCAGCCATCGCATCCGCAAATCACAATCTTAAAAAGTAACTAGCTGTGTTGCTTTATGCTGTCCCATATTCCATTTATTAGAGATGTGCCTTTTTAGAAGATCATATGAAGAAGTTACAATAGTGTAACAATTTGGTTGCTCATCATCTAACAAATCAAATGAAACTTACCACAGTACTATCAGAGTGCAACTCAAAACATTTCTTAACACTGCACCTAACTCTTCAAAGCATAGCCAATTCTCATAATGAAAATAGCAACTTTACAGAATTTTATAGCACAACACAAAATATAATTGACATGGAAATCTAGACTACAGTTAGTGAGTGGACTAAAATAAGAGAGACCAGCTTCCAGAAACAAAACTCGACAGTCCATTAAAGAAACATTAAGTTTAACCAAAAGACTCGGGTAATTAGAAGCCTTACCATAAATAAAAAGAAAATTTTACGATTCTTATTGCAAACTAGGGGAATCATACACCAAAACCAAGGAAATAAATACATTCTTATTGTTGATGTCTCGGTAGAAAGTATTTCCAAAGATAACATATCAATTGCTACAAGGCATAACCTTGGATTATAAATGAACCAGTCAAAATGCTATTCTCGTTGAGTTTACAAAATTTTATTAAGCCTTCACTACTGGTTTTCCTATAACATATGAGATTGCATTCAGCGTTGACTCATTAGGCCACAAAAATAAAGGTAATCAAATTATGCTAACTCCTGAATAGGGTGATAGAAAATTGAAAATCAAATCAAGCAATATGTTGGATTCAATAGCACTGCCTATTGAAATGTTTGCAGAATAAGCCTTGAGATGAGCTAGAAACACCCCACAAAATTCCCTGCCAATCATACAAAGAATTAATGAATTATTTTGTCTCTAATAAATTGCACCACATCAAATACAGTGGTTATACCTTTTAAATTCCTACTTGAAGTACAAAGAAATACATTTCCTCACCACAGGTACATGTACCGTTAGATTTTGAAATTGGTGAGGGCATCTAACTACAATAAATACTGCCTCCCCAAGCTTTTGTTCAAATGTCCACGGCTCTCTACCTTTGCAATGCAAAAAATTCACCTCTAAGACTCACATTTTCTTAATTCCTACACTAATTAAAGATATACACATATTTTGGATGCTACAAAATTCTTCCTTCAGTTTTTTCCTTTCCCTGCAGCCAAGTAAAGTGTCTAATCATGAATAGGATGAATGACCTGGGGCACCATATTTCAGAGTAAATATCACATATTAAATCAGAAATGGAAATGGAAGAAAAAGTAAATTAGTGAATTGAATAAATAATTTTGAAGAATAACACAACAAAATCCGAGTTTTTCAAAACTTACAGATTGAACAGGAGTTGCTAGAGCCCGCAAAAATCTTGGTTGATAGATAAATTATAAATTTATCACAAATGGGAAAAAAAATGATATTCACAGTTCTTACTGTAAACCAAAGGAATTGAACTTGAGATAAATTTAAGTAAACAAATATCTTTTAATTGTGCATTTTTGTCTATAAAACTCATTTCATTTTGATTAAATCTTGAAACTGCATTTTGTGAACCGAACCTTTTAATTGTTATTTTTTTTTAGGTTATTAAGATTTGAATTTTTTTAGGCTTTTGTACTTTCTCTGGGGTTTTATTTCGGTGGAATAAAACACGCCTATCGCAACTTGAGTCAAAGCTGAAGAGGTCTTTGGTAAGTTAGGCGAGATGTATGAATTGGCGAACTCCATCATAAGATATCCTTATTCCGGTGACTTTGCAGTTAAAATAATGTTAGGTTTTCACACACATACCTATAATACCAGATCCATTTTATGAATTTGTGGACAAAAGCACATATATGAGTTTTTTCTCTTTTCGGTAGTTAAACTATGATTCAGTAAATGGAGTGTTATTAAAATTTCACTATTAGTTTTATTGTTTCATTGTATCATGGGATCTAAGACTTGCAATTTCCACTAGAGATGATGAACCAGCACCGTAGATCCCAGCCAGTAGCCTAGAGAGTCCAAAATCAGTTACCTTTGCAATGTAGTTCTCATTCACAAGGATATTGCTGGTTTTGAAGCCCTTGTGAACTAGAGGAGGTGCCAGTGCATGCAAGTGCTCAAGACCTAAATTCATGCAAGACTAAACAATTATTCCAGATAAAATATTTTTTGTAAATTTGACAATTGTAAATATCTTCAGGAAAATGCAAACTTATTTTTCATGTCCAACTCAATAGGGCAAAAGATTAAATCTACACAGTAAAATTAACATGACTTTCATGAGAAAACTGATCAAATTTAGTTTTCTTTTACTAAAAGGAAAAAAGTGCTACATCAAACCCTAATAATCATTCCTTAGTCTATTCCAATGGACATTTACCTTTAGCTGCATCCAAAGCAATAGAGAGACGTTGTCTCAAGTCTAATTTTCCATAAGAGTTCCCATCAAAATCTGTATTAGCAGGGACAAATAAGAATTTATAGCACCCTACCACACTTCACAATGGCATACTGGACATCTAAATACCATATGATAAAAGATTCTTACCATACAAGTGATTACATACACTCCCATTTGGCATATAATCATAGACTAGCATCTGCTGGTTATTCTATTGACAGTGATGTTGAGAAGTTTCTGCCCTGAGATGGTAAACTTGTGACACCACCTCTCAGACATGGTAATAGCGCTTGGTCTGCCAGTTTTTTGGCAAGTAGTCATGTAGCCATGGCCAAGAAAAACCTTCAACAAAGAAAAAGAAGAAATCAAGCCTGATAGCCTCCGACAGATCTTCCACAACTGCTTCAAATTAATTCAGAGAAACCCTAACGCTTCCCCTATTAGACCACACACTGCAATTCTCAGGCTCCTGCACAATAAGGTTGGAGAATATTCTCTTGGAGTCCTCCAGACTTGCGAAAACGGAAGCCCTAAGAGAAACGAAGATGAAAAATTAGTCATCTATAATGGTATTACGGTGAGTAAACAATATACATATAAAAAAGGAATCTCAAAAATCCATGACCCAGAATAAAGAATTGTTAATGAAATTGGAAAACAAAAAATTGTGGCTGTGATTAACTAAAGAAAAAAAAATTAAAAACTCACCTCACAAAAGATGCTGCCAAAGATTTTCATAGTGACGGTAAGCCTGACCGAGTGCCCAAAGCTTGAAGTTTTTATTAATAGAAACAAACACTTTACATGAGCGGCCAAAGCTTCAAACTGAAACAAAAACTTTGCAATTCATTATCCAATGCATTAATAAATATTAAAAAATGGAAAGAAACTGAGAAAAATAACTACTTATCACCTCAAGTAACTCGTTTATGTGTCTGGACTCTGCAACTACAACATCTCCTGCTCAGTCACTGCAGAACAAAAAAACAACATACACAAAGTAATAGCAATGCATAGCAAGTGGCTTAAATCTATATTAAATGACCAAAGTACCCTAACCATGCGTGGCCACCAAGCCATTCCAGCGCCTTCACCTCCAGCCAGATGCCATTTAATGCATTTAATTTGCATTCATGGATTACATACCTCTACCCGCCAGTTTTATAAACTATGCCTTTTTTTAAATTAATTTAATCAATCTATGCGTTCGCATTTTTCTGATTTTTTTAATGTATTTAATTTGCATTCATGGATTACGTACCTCTAGCCGCCAGTTTTATAAACTATGCCTTTGCTTAAATTTATTTAATCAATTTATGCATTCCTGAATTTTTAAAACGAAAATGATTTATAAAGCTACTCGGACGAATAAAAAAATAGATAAATTGTAATTTTCCAATATAAAAAATAGCTCTCCAAATTCAAACTATACAAAAAAAATAAGTAATATGTTAAATGCCGAAATGTGATTGACCGATGCTGCCTGAGAAAAGCATTCCGGGCGAATGCAATAGTTTTCCTCCCTGGCAGGAACTAAAAAACATTAACCATAGACCAACCTGAAAAGACTGTAAACTGACATGAAAGATTTTATACCGGCGTGAGACAATATGTTGGTTGAAACGATATATATTCAGTCTGTTAAATAATAAATAAGCATAATCATGGTCAGTAGAAAATTCGATGTGTTCCTGAGCTTCAGAGGACCAGACACAAGAAAAACTTTAGTAGATCATCTCTACTATAGATTAACTGCGGCACAAGTCAATGTATTTTTGGACAAGGAGACGCTTGAAAGAGGAAACCATATCAATTTGAGCTTAGAGCAAGCCATACAGAATTCTCGTATCATGATCCCCATTTTCTCAAGAAACTATGCCTACTCTGTATGGTGCCTGAATGAAGTAGTAATGATGGTGGAATCCAAGAATATTATGATACCCATATTCTATGATGTTGAGCCACAAGAAGTCCGCCATCAGAAGGGCCCTTTTGCTCAAGCTTTTCAACAACATAAGGATTCTCTCAGATACAGTGAAGATACCGTGCAGAGATGGTGCAGGGCTCTACATGCAGCCTGTAGTTTCTCGGGCTGGTCTCTCTCTGACGATTTTCAGGGGTAGGTATTGTTATTTTGATAGTAATGGTTAGTATTTTCAACCGTATTATTTCTTTGTGACCATGTGATCTGAAATTTTGGACTTGAATAAACATAGGAAAAGAAAATTGCGAGATGGGCACTGAAAATTAGTTATTGTCAATTGGAGAATGATATGGAAGAAAATTAGTTTTCTGTTAACGGGCAGTTATGTTCGATTACGTGGCAGTAGCTATTTGATTCAATTTTATATAAAATAAAACATCTACATCAATGATCAAATGAAGTGAGATCTTTGTGTGATATCTTCAAATTTCTGTGTTGTCTGTGTTGATGATATGTAGATCATCATTGGAGTTCTGTTTGCAATTCTATAATTTCATCAAAAATTGACTTCAATAATGTGAAATGAAACCTCCGAATAAATATTGTTCACAACCTTTAGAATGTGGACAGATTTTAATACAAGAAAAAACTCTGTTATCATAAGAATCGTCAATCCTAAATAGAGCGTCCCCCTTATCTGCATACAAAAACTCACACGGTCTACCCAGTAAAACCGATAGATGAACCCATCCAAAGACCCTAAGGAACAAAAAAAGAGTTTGAGATGTGTAACTTAAAAAAGTAGAAGATGAAATTTATTTTCTTTTAAATAGCCTGATATGCAATGATATTAGACACAATTACAGGCATATTTGCAGCCCTAACCTATTATATGAACTCTTAAATCAAAGGAATTCAAATGTGGTATGGAGAATATATTTTTAATCCCGACACCCCTACAAACAAAGTTCTAGAAAGGTAAGAAACTCTGATAGGTGCTAATGGCCAATTTTCCCTAAAAGTACGTTAAAATACATCCCATCCTATACACAGTTTGTGTATCTTTGCCCTTGTGTGTATCTTTGCCCTTAATCATATGTTTATGGAAGACAGTGCCTAAAAGAAAATTTGGTAAGATAAATTTGAAGTACCAAGTTTTCCCTGTAAGATGAACCAAGCAACAACAAAGAATTAAATACCAATTCAAGTAGATGATCTCCATGTGAATAGACATCAGTACAAGAATTGAATATAATAGTCCGATTTGGCCCAATTTAAGTATCAAATCTGTAAAGGTGATGATCTTGAAGAACCTGATTTTGAACAATCAGATGAACAAGAAGAACAGAGACTGCAAGAGCCGGACTAGTACAAGAAAGCACAAAGAAAAAAAGGATTGAGATCGGTAGGGCTCGGATAATCTCTTCATGCTATCAAAGTGGATGTTGATCTGTGGAGGGTTGAATATGTGCTTGGATGATAAAAGGATCTTTTTATGCTAAAGATTCCTAGTTGGATAAAATCTTCCATTTGGGAAATAGGAAATTGTTGGAGTTAGAAGCAACAGCATGAAATAGTTGAAGGCAAAATCTGTTTGCAAGATCCAAAGATCTTATATATAATCACCAATGGACATGAACAAGATGCTCACAAATGCTGTAGACTGCCTCTGCAAATGTATTTGTATTCTTTGACCAAATGGACCTGGAGAACAAACCAAGTGAAATGCCGAATGTAAACCAGAGTGTGGAGCAAGTTAGAGAAATCTTGAACTTATTGTGCATTAGACATTCACATAGTGCATTTGGAAAGTTACTTTTATTCTGTGCCCGAATGAACCTTGAGATCGAACCAAGTGAAACACCACATGCGAGACTAAGATTGTGAAGCAAGGGAGGGAAAATCTTAAAATTATTGTGCATTAATTACTCACATAGCGCATCATAAGGTTATTTGTATTCCATTATCAAATGGATCTTCAGATTAAGCCAAGAGGAAATCTTAAAGTTATTGTACATTGACTAGTCACATGGTGCATTTTGGGGGTTCAGCCCTGGCATTGCAGTTTTGCCTGCTAATCTTTCAATGTACTTTTCTGGGATTTACATTTCAAGGTAAGGGCTCCAATAGATTCCTTACAAGTTACAACCCTAATAAAGAAATAGTCTTATAGAGTTAAAAGAGGTTGACTATTTTAACCTATTACCAAGGACAAGTTGGCAACTGTAATATTTCAGTATATGGTCGATTTGATTTTTTGTTATATTATATTTTAACTTTTAGGAAAGCTTTACCTCACATAATTCATCTTCAAAGGACATTGCATTTTATGTCCAGATTTGGCTTTCTTTATTTCTGTTAAAATGTTACTTTGCCTATGTACACATCAGCTTATTAAAATTTTATCTATGCAGATATGAAGGGAAACTTGTCAATATTGTGACATCGCAGATTCTTACAAAGTTGCAAACAACATTACAAGTTCCTAAATTCTCTGTTGGACTTGAGGAACGCATGGCAAAGGTGATTACCCTATTACAAATGGAGTCCGATGAAGAACTGATAATAGTGGGTATTTATGGAATGGGTGGCACGGGTAAAACAACTCTCGCAACAGCAGTGTTCAACAACATACGTTTCAATTTCAATGTCAGTTACTTTTTATCAGATGTTAGGAACATTGAACACGCTGAACTGCAGAGGAAAATAGAAGAACCTCTGGTATATAAATACAGTAATTCAGCTGAAGGAGACAGCTGGATGGGAATAGATCGCGTAAGTATCACTAATGCCCTTCTGGTTCTTGATGATGTTGATGATCGAGATGTTTTAGATACACTGTTAGAACGTCGGTTTCATCTTCAGGGAAGAGTCATTGTAACATCTAGAGATACAAATGTGCTGGGCAGGAAGCATAATCATATAGCATATCATGTAGATGAGCTTAACTATGATCAAGCTCTGAGGTTGTTTAGTCAGCATGCTTTCTCTCAAAAGTCTCCCTGTAAAAAATATCAAGACCTAACTGAGAAGGTTGTGAAGGCCTGCCAAGGGCTTCCTCTAACTATCAAGGTTATAGCTAGGCTTTTGTATGACAAGGAAGACTCCAAAATCTGGAGTGAAGTCTTGAAACAGTTAGAAAGTGGTGAAATTACTAAAATTGAGGAAAGGCTAAGAATTAGCTATGATAATCTGAATGAAACAGAAAAACAATTTTTTCTTGATATTGCATGTTCCTTCATTGGAAGTGAGAAATGCAAAGCTCTGAGCATTTGGGAACTGGATGGTCTGCAAATTTGGCTATACATAATCTTTATGCCAAATCTCTTATAAAGTTCACTTTTGATGATCGGTTGCAAATGCACGACATTCTTCGTGACATGGGACGGGCAATTGTGAGAAAGCAGAATCCTGTTGATCCTGGCAAACGCAGCAGATTGTGGGATGAGAAGGAAGTTAGAAAAGCTTTTAAAAATCATTTGGTAATTTTCTCTCTCAAAATCTTGGCATGATAATGTCACAAAACTATACATAAATTGTTATTGTGTTTTCTCATTTCTGCTATAGTCGTATATAAGTCCTGTGTAGCCTATTACCATGCCTTTTGCCAATAATCAGAAACGTGTACTGCTCTGATGGATGCCATTCTAATGCTGTAAATATAATCCCGACATTGGAAATATATGGATAATAAGATCTGAAAACTTGCAGAGTCCTAATCTAATTTTGGACCAATATGATTTTCATCTGCAGGATTTGTTTTTCTTGTACTGGAAGACTTACCCAGTCAGAAAAGTCATTTTCAAACAACTAACTAAACTGTTTCCTAATATGAGTGGCCTATGATCCTTTGTTTACATGGGTAAATCTTTCCAGTAGCGGCTGAGAAACTAACTTTCCTAGTTCTATATGTTGATAATGACTGAAAAGAATTATTGTTATGTTCTAAGAATACATGGTCAGTAGCCATCTAAAAGTGGCCATGGTGAGAGTCCAACTCAAACTAAAAAGAAAATAAATTAAAAACTGATTGGGAGGAAAGCCTCAGATGTGAATTGCAAACAAAAAGGGAAAAGTCAACGTTCTTCTTATAACAGTTGGTAAACCAGTGAGTTCTTAGAAGGAATAATTTGGTCTATGCCTCTTTTTGCCAACTTTCAATGCAATGCAGCTGACAGGGTCTGTCTCTGGAACAGGTATCAAGAAGTGTTCAAGGTATCGTCTATGATTCTCGTAAGAGGAAAACTTGGAGTACAGAGGATTTTGAGCCAATGCAGAACCTACGTCTGCTTTCAGTTAGTAACACCATTATAGGAGGAGACTTCAGAAAGCTAACCTCACAATTGATATGGCTAAGGTGGAAGTGTTGTTCTCTGGACTGTTTACCTGTAGAACTGAAAATGAAGAAAATGGCAGTTCTAGAATTGCCCCAGAGCAGCATCAAGCAAGTTTGGGATGACCAATTTCATCAAAAGGTAACTTCATCTCGGTTGTCTTCCTATGTCTTACTTGATGGTTTTCTTACTTACAATTATGGTCTAATACACACTTCTATTTACAGGTACCCAAGAATCTTAAAGTTTTGAATCTCAGTGAGAGCTCTCAGCTTGAGAAACTTCCAGATTTTTTCAAGCTACAACTTTTGGTAAAATTGGAACTTTGTGGTTGTATGACTATAACAACATTGCCCGAGTCAATTGGCAGTCTAGAAAAGCTAGAGTATATGGATTTGTCAAATTGTCAAATCTCAAGGAACTTCCACATAGCTTTTCAGGGCTTGTTTCACTTAAAAAGCTAAACCTTTCTTATTGTATTAGTCTTACTAAGCTGCCAGACAATTTGGGAAATCTTACCTCAATGAGAGAGCTTTTATTGATATCTACTTCAATATCTGAGATACCAGACTTCTTTGCAGGCATGTTCCTCTTGGAAAAATTGTCTATAAGTAAGTCCACTGCTTTGAAGAGATTGCCAAACTCTCTTAGAACCCTTCATGGCTTGCGCATTTTAGATATGGACTCATCTGGTTTGGTTAGCTTACCTGAAGAAATTGGGAAACTTCTCCATCTTGAAGAACTCAATCTCTCTTTGTGCTGCAATTTACTGCAACTTCCTGAAAGTTTTGGAAACCTTGAGAACCTTAGGATCTTAAGATTAGACGGAGATTATAATCTTACAAGGCTTCCTGGAAACTTATCAGGTCTAAGAGCACTGCAAATTCTAGAAGCAAGTTCCTGTGGACTGAAGATGCTACCTGCACAATTTGCACTGCTAATGTCTCTGGAGGTTGTCCATCTAGGATACAACAATTTCTGCATATTACCCAAGAACATTGAAGACCTGCATAAATTAACTAAACTAATTCTTCGTGATTGTGAAGAGCTTCTAGAATTGCCAAACCTTCCGGGAAGCCTAGTGTATGTCGATGTAAGTAATTGTAAAAGGTTGAGGAGAGTCTCAGACTTTTCGAACATGAAATGTTTGGAGACTCTAGTGCTGCACAACTGTGAGGAATTGGAATGTGTACCTGGACTGGGATCTTTGCAGGCTTTGGTAGATCTCAATATAACAGGATGTAAGAACCTTAAGAGCATAGATATCGCAGGTTTGGATTCATTGAAGTCATTGGGAAGACTACACCTTGGTGGAACCAGTGTCATAGTCTCTAAACTTTAGAAATGGGCTAAGGTAGACCATATCTGCGTTCTCTGTTTTCTTAGATATATTTTGCTTCAGTAATGGTTTCCATTCTATTATATACATCTTTTGATATGGCTGTAGGATAATTAACATATGACCATGTTTCTGATACTTATCTTGAAAGTTCAATAATTGTTGAAACCTACTGAAAACTAATAGGCAGCAGTGATCGCATCCAAGACATTAGAACTTGATCAGGGTAATAATGATTGGAAACCTCAACAATTTCTGAAGGATTGTCCACATATGAAATTTCTGATAAATCATCAGGATGTAGAAGTGAACTATGATGTGATCATTTACATTAGTTTTTGCTTTTCTAAAATTTGATGGCAGCAATGTTGCAACAGATGTCAGTTATCCAAACCTATAATAAGAAACATAAAATTTTGTTGGCTTAGAAAACAATTATCATAAATTACTGTATGAACACAATATAACTATTTCCTATTAAAGTACTGTTTATTCGTCATTCTTGTTTTTCATGAAGAAATTATTCGCCAATTTATGTAGAAAGATATTTTGCTGAATTTTAAGAACAGCAATTTAATATATAACTGTGTGTTGTAACTTATAAACTCACTTCTGCCCTTAGTCATTCAATAGTAATCATCTTTATTGCATTTCTTGATCGTCATTTTTATTGATGGAAAACCATGTTCTACTTCTAGCAGAAAATTATCCATATCAAAGAAAATTCATGTCTCATGTTTATGATGAACCTGCTTTTGTATGACAGGGAAGAGAATTAATTTTCTATGGAAATGAAATTCCAAAGTGGCTCCATCATCAAATACAAAATAAAATGGACAAGTACACTACTTCAAATTCACCTTTAATGGATATTCATATTTCAATGGAACAGAACATGAGATGCGTAGGGGTTATTTTCTGCTTTGTTTCATATGAGAAGGATAGTGGTATTGATGCCACTGTTATCAGAGGTGGAACCGAAATCTTAAGAATTCAAATTGTGAGGAACAGAGGTGAAGATAGTAGAGAAAATGGTAGAGATGAGCTTCATCTTTTCATTTGCAGTGAAAAGCATGATTTTGTGAGAAGCTTGCAAGATGGGGATGGGATTTGTATTTGGGCACACCCATCACATTCATATCCACGAATATGGGGCAAAGAGGCTGGAGTTCATTTGCTATGCAGAAGGGAAGGTCAAGAGAAGCAAGTCTTAGAGCAGGAGAACAATTTATACAGTAAACTCTTTCTGGACTTGACATGGATACAATGGAGTTGGATTGCATGGAAAAATCTGCCCATAAATTTTGGCATTCACCGTCTTGCTGCTTATGACCTTGCTGGTTCCTTCATAAACAGGAAGATTTGGACCTATTCTATGTCACTTGCATCACAGCCATGGGTATTGCATCAGAAACTAAACTCATGTTAGAATTGATTCTCAAATGAGACTAAACTAGTTTTTCCTTTGCCTGGTGATCTCTTTAATACATATTCTACTTCATTGCATTTGTTGGCTCACCTGTAGATTTGGTAGAGGAAATTGACTGTCACCTCCAGATTATCATATACTAGATTTGTCTTGACCGTTAGCACATGCAAGGCAATTGAGGAAAGCGCATCATTTGTGACAACTGACAAATAAAAGTTAAACTGTACTTATTTTAGATTGAGGAGATATTGTTTGAGGATAATGAGATTTGTGTTCTGTTTTGCAGGGTCGCAATTTGCATTCTCAGGATGTGGTTCACATGGTAATTGAAATGGCAGGAATGAGGTGGAACTCGGAGGAATGCTTTGAACTAGAAACTGTATTGTTTCAACGAATAGAAGAAACTGCTGATGAAACAACAATAAATATGAATCCCAAATTACTGGACTGTAGGAATTCTGAAGCCATAGGTGGAGCAACTGGAAGGACCAAAAGCAGCGAGGTAGATATATATGTGGGGAATAGATGGTTGGAATGGAGAAGGCTATTGGCTGATGGGCGATCAGAGCTGTTGATAGAATTGGGAGTGAGAACTATAAAGCGATCAACAACAGATGTTCATGTAAAAATGATTTCAATATGTAGCATTTGGGAGCATAAATCAAGATCATCATCTTCAAGGACTTTCAAACAATCAAGCATAGTGTTGACAGAAGAGGACAGGTTGAAGGATAAACAACATTATCTATTGTATAGATATTTATGTTAGATTCCTTGGAGGATGAGACTTATTTCTGTCCATGATCTGAAATAGTTTCTCTCTTTAAAGATGTATTACAATGAGAAATTATCTATTTCAGCGAGTTTGACAAGAAGTAGATAATTTCTCTTCCTGCACAAAATTTTCATCTTGTAGCAATGGTAGTATCCAACTGGTATAGAAATCTCGTCTTCTCTCCTATACAGCATTCTCCATGTTTTGGGCAACCATGAGAGACAGAGACTTGAAGGGATTCCAACCCTATGGTGGAAGATTTGTGTGTTTAAAGTTTAGACAAGGACTCTGCAGTCTGCACTGGTCAGCAATGAGCCCCCCCTAGCACAACGACCTTGCAGAAGAGATTCTTTTGAATGTATTAGCAGGCATGGACAAGTGTTCTAGACAATGTTAATGACCAATCACATAACTAACATGAAAAAGGTGTCGGATGATCAGGGTGTAAGGGAATTTCCTCGCTTGCAATTTATTTGCCTATGTTACAGTTCTACTAGTAACTGAAACTGCTGTGCTTCGTATTTATTTTTCTCTTTATTAAATCTGGTTCTGCATAACAAAAGGTAGAAAACTGATTGACCCAAATCTGTTTATCTATTTTCATTTCAAGGTCAAATTAAGGGAAACCAATCTTGCAATGACCAATAAAGTTACAAGAGTTCACTTTTCTTATGCTTCTTCATCATTATGTCTGGAAATATTCAAAACTTAAAATTGTTTTTTGCTATTGAATCCAATGCCAAAACTAGGTGTTGATGGTGTTTTCTGCACAGCAACAACTCAGACAGAATGCAATATTCTATCTCTCTTGAAAGGTAATCCTCAACAATAAATTACTGAAAATCACCCTAAGGTCTCTCGGGTGTCAAGTCATGACAATGCATATACAACTCAGATAATATGTGAAAATGCTGGTAATCACAAGGGGACCTTACTACAAGCAAACTGTATCTCTCAATTTATCAGATTTTGCAATATAATGATCTCTAATCCTAAATCTAACCAAATGATGAAGAAACAGCAAAAGATAGGGGTGCAAAGATATGATGAAATCTAAACTATTCCTAGAATGAACAATGCAAATGATAGATATCTGGAATGGACCAATCTCGAATAACCAATTCCTGCTTAACCCACAATGCAATATCACAAGAAAGGTGCAATCTTCTAAGGTATATAGATTTTCAAACCATAGACATTCCTCTACAATCGAACTCAAGCACATTAAATATATGGTCCAGGTTGAATTTACCAGCCTACTACAATCAGATAGTTACTGGGAGTATAGACCAGAGATTGCTACAAACATTCCAAATATGAAATCATAAACATCATTCACCACACTAAAACTAACTTACTTCTGAACACTAAACCCTAAATCTTTAAGCAATTTAAAAGATAGAACAATAAAACCATGCGAGATAAACCAACACAAGAGATTTCACCAAGAAAACCACAATGTACTCAATTGTATTAGATCATCAAACTGTTGCAACAATTACACTGTTCTGATTACAATACTTGCTTCAAGAAATTCACAAAATGCTCTAGCTTGATTCTATTATCTCTTTTCTAATGTCTGATATCTAACCCCTTTACAATGAGGCAGGAATGTCTTTTATAACAAATCCCAAGATATGTCGGCCCAACCAAACATTTACAAAATAAGAAATACCACCCAAAACAAGTCGGCCTTAGGAAGTCAAAATAAGGCACATATTAAATGCCATATATCATCAAGGTCGGCCTTGACACAATCCCCAATGTAGTCCGGTCCAATGCATGCCCTATGATAATAGGGAAGCACAAATCTCAAAATAGGCATTAACTGCCACTTCCCTTATCCTTATTCTGAGCTGATGATCCCTGAACCTCCAAGAATGTTCCATCCAACTCGGCGACAGGTGGCAAAGGCAATATCCTAAGCCGACACTCAATGGAGCCAATCTCCTCCTTTGACTGTTTAACAGTCTTATCCCAATCCTCCTTATTGGCCTGGTACTTATCCATTACCGCCAAGTAGGTGGATGCATCATCTAACTGGTGACCGGTTATAATACTCTTAGAATCTGGGGCATAAACTTCATGCCACCACTCCCTTAGTTGTTCTAGACTCAGATATTTTGGGGCAATCTTCCTCCTTCCAGTCATGACCTCAAAGAATGCAATGCATTCATTATACACTGCAATAAGATCGCCATCTATTTGTTTCTTCCGTTTCTGAATCTTCTTCATGGCCTTCTGCCGCATCTGCAGAGCCTCGAACCATTCCCAAGGTTCATCTAACCTAGAAGAAGGAAGAATTCCATCTGCAACCAGTTGATCCCTACCATGTCCCATGATAATCTTGGATTTCTGCAATAAGAGGTCAATGTCTTCCTTATCTTGGGACAGCACATATTCTAGCAGTTCTTTAGCTCTGACTACATCTTTCCCAACCGATAAAATTTCCTTAATTGTATCATCTCCCTTTATTTGCACATTCTTCAGCCAATCCACTGCGGTTTGAGCTGAAGCTTTCATTTTCTCAATTCCGGAGATAGTTTCCTTGGGAAGAAAGCCGGGAGTGGCAGAAGAAGGATGGAGAGACTGCAGGGGTTTCATCACTTCCTCCAAGCATTTCCTAAGTCTTTCATTTTTTTTCTTCAACTCATGCTTGGTCTGGGTCTCCTTTCTCAATCTCCCAATAATCACAGCACTAGACCCTTCATATTCCTCTATGTCCTGCTCCATGGATGCTGGTCCAAGGTTAACAGTTTGTACATTGTAATCCTGACCAGTGACTTTTTCCCTAGTTTTGTTCGCAGCAGGGGTGGCAATGTGGATGACCCTGTTGTTTGCTTCATCTCTCTCCACCTTTGAGACTACCCTCGCTGCCTTCTTTTTCTTCCCTTTGCCAATTTTAGACAGCATTTCATCCCAATCCAAGGGAGTGTCTTCAACTACCACTTGTTTCTTCCTTGCAATCTCCTTTTCAAGCCAGTCCGGGGCTATAGGCTCTACCCGGATTTCCTCTGTTTTTGCTTTTTCCTGTTGTTTTTCTGGCTTTTTATCCTTTTCTTTCTCAGGGAATAGCTCACCTTGGTCACCTGACTCGGGTTCATCCTCTTGCTGTACCGGTGATGGGGTTCTAACTGGGATATCCTCCTCCTGCTCAGGCGATCCATTCCCTCTGCCAATCTCCAGAGAATCCCCATACATCACTAGAGGAGAAGGATGCTTTTCTACCTCCTTAGCTTCGAGCTCAGCCGCCTCACCAAAGAGTGTCCCTTCCTTGAATGGCTCCGCATCTCCACTAGTTTCATATTCCTCAAGGGTCTCTTGCTCATGCACACTTGGGGGAGGAGAAGCAACCTTGGGTGGCCCCGTGACTGGTGACTTTGGCGGAAGATCCATCTTTTGCACAATGTCCTTTGGAGAGGGAGTCCTAGATCTCCTCGCATAAACTTTGGTCTTCTCTCCTCCTGAACTATCCACATCCACAATCGGAGGCTCATCCTTTGAGGCAACCTGACCCTTTTTCTTTGAAGTCCTGGTTGTTCTTGTCTTCTTTGGTGGTGGAGGAACATCTTCCTCTTCTGCCTTTTCCAAATCTTCCTCATCAGAGGACTTACCAATCTTCAAAGTCCGACTTCTCTTCTTTCCTTTTGGCTTCCTCTTTGGTTCGGGCTTACCTTCCTTGGGGCCTCTAATCTTTATCTTGAAAGGAGAGCTCTTTGTAGTTTTCCCTTTGGGGTCATCTTCCCCGGATTCCTCTGAAGTCGACATAGGGTTGAGGTCTCCCATCAAATTGAAGGTACAAGTTACCTTCTTGCTCTCCAACTCCCAAATTTTATGCTTTAACCAGGAAAAGGTGAATTTCATAACGGGGGCCATTAGGTCTTCCAACTCTGTAACCTCATCCTCATTCCAATTGATTTCCCTGATGGACCTGTCCTTCACAGCTTCATAGGCATGATCTTGCACCAGGTTTCCATCATCCTCTAGTTGGTCCAGGATCAACTTGACATTGTATTGTTTGATCGCCTCCACAAGGAGCCTAGAATACCTCTTCTTTCTTGCTTCAAGGTCATCCTTAATGTTAGCCCAATAGTCCTCTAGGTCATCTTTATGCCGGTACTCCCTAGTGGCTTTCTTTTGCGCCTCTCCTGTGATGTTGAAGTTCATCCTTTTGGAGTGGAAGGAGAAACCATATGTTGCCAATTCTTCTCCTGCAGTATGCGCCGATTGGATGGAATGACACACTTCTGCTACACCAATTCCGAGAGGGAAATCTCCACCGAAGCCTGTCTTATGCTTTTCTCTCTTTACAATGGCATCAAATTCACAAATCTGCCTCACAATCTCTAACAAAACAATGTGATCAGTAGGATACCAAGGTAACCTATATGGAGCAACCAGGCAACCATCAATTCTAAGGTAGGTGAAGGTGGGAAATTGAATGAACCAGGCCCCATAATTCTTTATCAGCCCTTTGGCTCCATCTGACAATCTCATATGCTCGGCATTCTGGAGCATCCTGGTGATATGCATTGTGAATGCATCATTGGCTCTCTGGTAGTCTTTGTGTCCTAGATGCAACTCTGGGTAAACCTCATAGACAATGTCCTGTCAGAATGTCCCTCGTGGATTCAAACCCTTATATGGGTAGAATCTGGCTAGTACATACATGACATAAGAGGACATGGTAAACCTCTTGGTTTCCAGGACGTTCCTTAACTGTTTGTCAATTTCAGAACTAATAAGCCCTGCCCAGTGATAGTTGGTTCCTTGCTCAATCTTGGTGATCACGTGGACCATCCAACTCTCCAGTACTCCGGCAGTCTTCAAACCAGCTACTCTGCTCAAAAATGTTATGGCATCATAAATGTCAGACCTGAATTTGACTCTATGCAGTTGTTTGGGGAGTTTGGAATAGTGTGACTTTGGCCTTTCCAACCAAGAGTTGATCATCTGTTGAGCCTTAATTGGCTCATTCTCATAGTACGTCCTGGCCAAGTCCATGTTTAGAGCACACACTGGGGGCAGATCAGGCACGTCGAAGGCTTGGGCAATGGAGACAGGACTGAAATTAGCCAGGACCCTTCCCTCGGTACTGACAACCCTTTGTGTATCAAAATCATACTGCCTGGCACATTCCAATATAAGCTCATAGCACTGGATCGCTGGAGGAAACCCTGCCACATGCACTAGCCCGAAATTCATCATGCCATTCCTTAGCACAGAAAGATTCTTCTCAGTCGTCCTATGCTTAAACTCTTCATACCTCCAAGCCCCAACATTGGTGTCAGACACCTCGGACCATACGGAAGATATCTTGCTTTCTGGTAACTGACTTTTGGTATCCAATCTTAATTTTTCTGCCTCGGAGATGGAGGACCCCTCCGTGTCACCCTTAGTCTTTCCTACTGCAGCCTTGCTTGATTCGGCCTACATTCACAAAGGACATCATTAGTATCCCATTATCATGCATACTCCAACCAAAGGTTAGCATAAAATCAGATGAAGCATTTAAGAACTATCACAAATCATCGATCTTCGAAAATCCAGAAAAATCAAACAATCCGGGAAAACATCGTAAATCGGGAAAATCCAGTCGGGGCAGAATTTCAGAGAAATCTGACCCAAACGGATTCCTTTCGCCAAGACATCAAATTGTTAGTACGGACAAAAGATCATAAGATAATCATGAAATTCATTCATTGGCAACAAGAAATTAGCATTTAGCTTTTACTCCGTTAATCCTATCCTTAGAAAATCGGAAGAAGTGCAATCAAACAAGAAAACTGGAAAAGTCCGGATGAGACAGATTTTCGCGGACAGTTCGAGGAACTCCAGAAATCGCTCCACTCCGCGGAATTAGCCTAAACCAGGAAAATCCGGGTGTGCAGAAATTCCGCAGACACCACAGGAACCCGACGACCAGCGACACGCGAATCAGTGATTGAATGTTCATGCAAAACCTTGCTAATTGGGATTTGAATGACTTCAAAATTGACGTCAACCAACAATATTCAAAATATAAATGATTTCAAGTTCTCGAAGCTTTCAAAGGACTAGCCCACATGGTGAAATGGCGATGCCCTAATTTTGATGAAAAACCCCCCGCCATTAAAACCAGAGTAAGCTCGAGGTTTAAAATACCATCGATAAAGATCAGTCTAAGGCACTATGAATCCCCACAGGGCAGGGGTCAGTGTAATACAAGGGCAAGATCGATCAATCATAACGAATTTACCGTTCTGGGCCAAACACCGAAAAAAAACCCTAACCTTGCGCAATATGGCAGAATTCGCACTAAGAGGGCAAACAATCTAACCCAAAACCCCTTCCAAACGTGTGCACATATCGTCTAATGGATACATAGTGCTCATATGGCACGGGTGATGAGGTTCCATGAAAAATGGGTCAAACCCTGACTCGATAGGAAGAAAATCGTGGCCAAACATGGGCCGACTCGACATGACCACTAATCAACATAGAAAACCTAATCATCGTGTAAATAAATGGAAGGGCCATCGATAACCTACCATGGGATCAATCCCGACGAAACCCGAATGCGAAGAAGTGACCACAAAGCAAACACGCCCCAACAGTGAAAACCTCGATCAACGATCCAGACAGTCCACACGCCAACGGCTCAGAATCAACACTCAAAGCTCAAATGAAAACTCTCAATCACCAGAGCAGCAAACAAATGGATGATGGAGTTAAAATGATGCCCAAAAGGTCTTAAATCCTTCCCCATACGCATCTGAGCAAAGGTACCTCGGTCATTAATGAGCGACAAGACGCGTCTGACAAATCCAGAAACCCGAGCCCAAGACGGAATTTCGGAAGATCCCAAGATACGCGAAAATCCGGATGGACACAAATTTCACGGAAATACAAAAACTGGGAATATAACAAAGTTTGGGATTTGGGCACAGTCCAGGAAAATCCACCAGAACCGAAAAATCTGGGACTCAGGTGAAAACCCGGATTTTGCCTAGAACTCAATTTTAATCGATTCAAGCCTCAAGACAAGAGCAAAGCCAACAAGACCAACATGTCGAGACCTCAAAAAAGATAGATCCAATGAAACCAAAGGTCAAAAGACATTCAAAAGAGGGTCCCTACTCCAAGTGGGGCGTGTGTGCAAAAACTGCACAACAAATGGCGACTCCACTGGGGAAATGCTCCTGAGCATTTCGATGACAAACTAGAATCAAGAACCCAAAACCTATGGTTTCAATTCAGATACCCAGTCTCTACCTCCATGTTAAAACAAAGAACCCCCCAGTCATTCAAACTTTCCTATACCAGGGTTAAATTGTGTGTATATGCATTAATGACCCTCCCTCAGTTACAACAGGGACCAAACTTGGTATGAAAAAGCTACATAAAGATTCATACTCGAAAAGTAACCTGGATAGAGCCTTGCTGCCAGTCAGACATCCATAGTCCCGATGAGGTTATCGTTGTGATCCTCCTGAACATAGCTCTACTGCCAGCCAGGCGTCGATAGCCCCAGTAGAGATATTTAGATCCCCCTGATAAGTTGAATTCAAACCTTCTGATTTTTTATATTTTCTCCTTTTTCCTCTCTTTTTCTTTTTCTGCTGATATTTCTTTTCTTTTCTTTTCTTTTTTTACTTATTTCATTCAACCTGCGAACAGTTAAGTCCACACTTAGGGCTGAGAACCACAGTGGCACTAGAGCAGAAAAGAATTTTTCACCTGTTCAGACCTTATAAAGACCTTCTGCAACTTCAGGTATATTAATAATTAAAAGTATAAGACCCCAATATATTCTTGTTCAAACCGACTAGAAAAATATTTGCCTCAGCATAAGGATAAGTGACATTGGGTAAAGAGTTCGTACCATGGTGTCTTGGAAGGATGATTAAAGTTTGTAAGGGAAATACCAAGAACATCAGACCTACTTTGTCACCATTGTCATACAGATGCACCCAAAGATCCCAAAAAGAGAAAGAACTAAGAGCAAGAGCAACGCAAACTAAAACAAACGAACCAAAGCAAACCTACTCTAACCAAAGCAAAACAGATAAAGGAAAAAGGAAACCTACTCTAACCAAACAAAACAAGCAAAGCAACCTATACTAACTATATACAGAGCAGGGAGCTGCAAACAGCTCAAGACTGGAAATAATGTTTCAAATACTACCCATTGACAGGCAGTGGGATACCTTCTCCCATGAGAGTCTTCAGACGGAAGGCATTATCTCCAAGTATTTCAGCAATCTGATATAGGCCAAGCCACAATTTATCAAACTTCCCATGTTTCCCTTTCTAATCATGAGGTTTATCCCAGTATAGGACAAGGTATAAATCCTGAAGGCTTTGACTTTTTCCCTTCTATCAAACCACCTCTTAACTATCCCCTGATGTTTGGCAAAACTCTCCAGGGTGTTGTCTCGTTTCTCCTCAAGATGCAGTAATTTTGTTAATCTAGCCTCCCTTATGTCCCCTTCATCATAAAACTGATTTATAAATTGTAAAGTTGGGATCTTGAGTTTGATGGAGAATACTTGCTCCAGACCATACACCAAGTAATAAGGAGATGTTCCAATGGATGACTTGAGTTTGGTACGATCTGCCCAAAGGGAAAACCGAAGCTGGGTGTGCTAGTCTTTTGGGTTCCTCTCTAACAGCTTACGAATAACAATCAATAGGTTCTTATTAGAGGATTCTGCTAAGCCATTTCCCTGGGGGTAATAATTGGACGCAAACTTCACAATAATGCCATGATCAAAAGCCCAATTTGAAAACTTTAAAGAAGCGAAAGCAGGACCATTATCACAGACAACAGCAATAGGGCATCCAAACCAATTAAGAATAGCAGATTCTAAGAAATCAATTACTACCTCGGATGTACACTGCCTACAAGCAAAAGCTTCAGTCCATCTTGTGAAATAATCAGTAATAGTGAGAATGTACCTGTGTCCTGCAGAAGATGGTGGGTTGATGGGGCCTATGAAGTCCATTCCCCACTGAGCAAAAGGTCTTACCTCAGTGACTGATTGGAGCGAAAGAGTTGCATACCTTTCTCTTGTTATTGCAGTCTGGCAAGTGTGACAGGTCCGTACATGATGGTGAACATCTTTGAACAGTGTAGGCCAGTAATACCTTGCCCTCAAGATCTGGTTTGCTGTGGCAATTGCAGAGCCATGACCAGTACCGTATTTCTCATGAAATTCATTCATCACTCTTTCAGCTTCTTGTTTCCCGAGACACCTCAAATAAATGCCTTCATGATTTTTCTTATACATAACAGCTCCTTTCAACATGAAACTATCACTCTTCAATCATAAAGCTCTCCTCTGAACTGCATTAAGATGACCTGGAGGTCGTTGGTTTAGCAAATAATACACTATATCTTCATACCAACCATCTGGGGAAACCTCTTCGATATTATATTTCTGAACAGTCAATTCAGGACCTATTTCAGCCATAGTCTGAGTGAATCCTTGTCCTCTTACCAGCTTCATGGGCTGAATCTCAATGTCATACTCCTGAAGCAAGGTCACCCATTTAGCTCTGCGCTTGCCTAATTCATTCTGCATCAAAAGCAACTTAACCGCAGAGTCCGGAACGATTGCATACACCTTATTTCTAAGGATGTAATGCCTGAATTTCTTTACTGCTCTAACCAGGGCATACGCCTGCTTTTCCACACTTGGATATTTCAACTCAGCATCTTTTAACGATGCACTCATAAAAGCAATAGGATGCTCATTTCCCTCATCAGTCTTTTGAGTTAGCATTCCAGCACATGAGTGGTCTGAAGCAAAGGAATAGATATAAAAGGGCTTACTGTAATCTGGACTTACCAATACTGGAGCATCAGCAATGGCTCTTTTGATCTCTACAAATGCCTCCTTTGCTTCTGTACTCCATTCGATCTTGGCATCTTGTTTCAACATTGCATTTAATGGTTTAACAATTTCAGCAAATCCAGTAATGAATTTTCTGACAAAGTTGATCTTACCAAAGAAGGACTTCATCTCCTTTTTACTAGCAGGCACCTGAATCTTCAATATGGCCTCCACTCTCTCCGGATCAATAGCAATTCCTTTTTCTGATATGACGTGTCCTAGTAACTTTCTTTCTGTTACTCCGAAAATACACTTTTTAGGATTCAAGGATATGTCAAACTCTCTGCACTTTTGAAATACTTTACGCAAATCTGAGATGTAATCCCCTCTGTTTTTTGAAAAAACAGTCAGGTCATCTATATAAATGATGATGCATTTGCCTATGATATCCTTAAAGGCAATATCCATAGCCCTTTGGAATGTAGCCCCTGCATTAATGAGTCCAAATGGCATTCTCCTGTAGGCAAAGGTACCCCATTTGGTTGTGAAAGTTGTCTTGTGTCTGTCCTCATACTGGACCATCACTTGATTGTATCTGGAATAACCATCCAGAAAGGACATCATCTGAGATCCATTGACCACTTGAAGCACTTCATCCAACAAAGGAACTGGATAGTTGTCCTTTTCTGATGATCTGTTTAAATTCCTGAAATCGACACAGAGCCTAATTTCACCATTTTTTTTCTTACTGGAACCAGGTTTTCCACCCATGTTGAATGTCTAACAGGAAATATGATTCTCGCGGATAGTAACTTCTGAACTTTTTTCTGTATGAGTGGTTCCAACAATGCGTTAATAGGTCTTTGTCTCTGTCTAAAAGGCTTAGCACCCGGCTTCAAGGGTATAGTATGAGTTATGATTGATGTGTCATAGGTCTTCAAATCCTCATAACCCCAGGCCACTATATCTGAAAAGTTGTGTAAGGCTTGAATTATCCCTTGTCTTTCTTCTAGAGTGCACACCTTACCAATGAATATGTTTTTAACATTGCCCTCGGTTCCTAAATTGTGAGTGTCACACTGTCCACTGATTGATTCTTTCTTTGACTCTTGTTCTTGATCTCTGATTTTATCCATATCAAAAAATCGTTCTAACTGTACCATTCCCCTTGGAATAGTATTAGACTTCAGATTCATCACACCTTCTAGATCCAATTTTGCTTCCTGAGGTTCTGTTTCATCAATGATTTGAGAAGCAAAAACATCTGTATTTGTGATAAAATCAAGAATATGCTTGTCGTCTTCAAACACCTGAAAGTTAGTAACATTGTCCGGGACGGATGGCACAGGAGTCAATTCTACAGTGAATTTTTTCAATCCTGACAGAGATAAAGGTTGCAGAGTGCTTGCTGCTTGAGCCAGAGAATCAGCAGTTTGATTCTTTTGTCGTGGTATCAATTGGATATTGAAAGCGTCAAATCCCTCAATGAGGTCCCACACTCTATGTCTATAATTGGTCATTCTCCTATCGTGGCATGAATATTGCTTCCTCACTTGTTTGACTACTAATTCTGAATCACCAAAAACTTGTAAAATTTTGACATTTTTCTTAAGTGCCAGGAGAAGTCCATGTATTAATGCTTCATACTCTGCCACATTATTGGTGCAGTGAAATTGAAGCCTATGGGCTGCAAAGAAATTCTTACCTTTCGGACTGATCAGTTCAAACCCTGCTCCAGCTCCATGCTTGGATTTGGATCCATCAAATTTGAGAGTCCAGCATTCTGCAGTGATAGCTTTCTTCATCATTTCTTTCGGCTTATCAGTGTTAGAAGATCCCCTAGTCAGTATAGGTGGTTTATCTTCTTGATATTTTCCTTGGGGGTTATGCACCTTTGTCTCCATAGCTTGGGTTAGATTTAGGCATTTCTGCACTTGACCTACTGCTGTCTGACATAAACAACACTCCAACTCTGAATGGGAAGCATCATGAACTCTACACCAATTTGGTAAGAGTAGTTCCTTAAAGCTTGTCCCCCTACCTAGGTGAATTTGATTCTCCATACATTGCTTGATGAATTCCTGAAAACTGTCTAATAGGCTAATCTGGTTGTCTTCAAGTTCTTCTTCTTCCTGAACTGATTCTGACAAAATAGTAACAGAGTTGTGTCCTGTTTCTACATCGATAGGCATCGTGTGTAGCATCAATACCTCCTCTGAGTCTGACTCTTCATACTGAGTTGACAGCATGTAATTTCCCATTCCTACTTCTGATATCAAGACTTCTGTCGAAGTCTTTTGGTACTCTGTTATCATATATTTCATTCTCGGCTCTCTCTCAATTCTAATCTGATTTGGCACTCCTTTCCAAGGAAGCCACATGTGAGAGTGATCAGTAGACACATATCCATTCAAAGCCTTCGTAAAATCTCTTCCTAGAATCAAACCGTATGCATCAGGGATAGCAGCTACCTGAATATTGATAACCTGTTGAATCCTTGGATCCGAAGCTATCTGCATGTGAATCATGTTTAGTTCTCCTACCACACTCACTTCAGTTCTGTCCAACTGAGTCACCTTCTTTTGAGAGTCGGTCGGTGTAATTCTTAGAGCTCTACAAACTCCAAATGGCATCACATTGGTGGAAGCACCAGAATCTAATAAACAATTATGCAGATTCTTACCGAATACACGGACAGAGATCAGGAATGGTGGGGTTTCTGTCCTCCCTTGAAACAAAGTGGGCTGAGTATCTACTTGGGCCACTTGGGTCTTGTCCTTTTCTTTTCCTTTATCTCCAGGGGGCAAGTTAGTCCAGCTAAGGACCTAGCCTTGTGTCTTCACAAGCTGAGAACTGGAAGTCTGGCTGATATACTCACTAGAAGGTTTATCCAAAGACATTGAATGTGCATCATAGGTACCTAAAACAGCCCTTCTAATTGTAGGGACCCTTAATAACTCAAATGCTGAAAGATTTACCTTTAATTTCTTGAACTCCTTAGCAACATATGAAGCCATATGCTCTTCACTCATATCAGTGGAGACGTCCTTAGAAGGTTCCTCTACCTTATCCCTGCTTACTTGAACATCCTTTTCTCTCTGTGAGTCAGTTTGAGCTTGTCTCTCCTTTGAAAGATACTGCTTGGAAACATGTGGATAAGATGGATTATTGCTAACATTAGGATCTGGAGGGGTGTTGAAGTTGTTAGGAGGGATGGAGGTTGTAAAAGGTCCCCCAGCTTGTGGACGTCTATGGGGCATATCTCTCAAACCTTGCCTCTGGAACACTTGTACTTCTTCAACATAATTTTTCTCCTGATCAAGGGGCCCATTATCATTCATTTCCTCCTCACTGAACAATCGAGCAACCTCATCTCCATTACATATTTGGTCTATTCTTTCTTCTTGAGAATCAAGTTCCTCTGGTACATTTTCCTTGCTGGTTGGGAAAGGAGCATGATTCAGAACCAACACAGGAGAATCATATGGTGTGGAGGGAACAATCTCCTGCCCATTTGCATTGTTTTCTACTTCATACTGAAAAATAGAGGCAGCGGTTTGGAACTCTGGACACTCTAACTCCGAATGCTGACTTGTCTTATGGAGCCTACACCATCCTGATAGGGCTGCTTCAGCCAGATATACACCACTAGGAGGCTTGTCTTGACTAACTAGTTGATTTGTAGATTGGTTGACAATTTGATTAGCGGGTTGATCCAACGGGGTGGGGATGCCTCCATTATTAGGACCTGTATTCCAAGTTCTGCTCTGTCCTTGTGATGGCCTCTTATCAAATCCAAGTCCACTACCTTGGCTTCTATCAAAATTTTGTCTCCTATCATTATTGTAGCCTCTGTCGTTGTTGTAACCCCTTATCCTGATTATATCCCCTGTCATTATGGAACCCTCTCTCATTACGTTGTCCTCTGTCAAAACTCTGTCCTTGTGAAAACTCCCTATTCTGATTGGACTGCATAGTCTTCTAGGAAGCTTGCAGTTGACTATTTTGATTCCTTAGGTAGGTCACCTCTAGATTCAACTTCTTTATCTGTTCAGCCATTTCATCAATCCTCTCCCTATTTGGATCTCGATAAGGAAGCTGATTTATATTACTCTGAGGAGGAGCAGGCATTGTAGTAGATCCCATAGACTGATGCAATACCTCAGAATTTTGCAAATAAGCAGGGAAACTATTTGGCTATGACTGATACATAGGCTGAATAACCTGCTGTTGAGGGAAGTTCGTCATAGGGGAGACCTGGCTCATGGGATGACCAGGGTGTGGTACCATAGGTAATTGGGGAACTGGATTCATAATTGGAGTGTGATTGGTAAGTGCCTAATTTATTGCCTGAACCTGATTGGGGTGCGCAATTGGTCCTAAAGAAGGCAACGGCCCCGTTATATGTTGCCTCAGATCTGTGCTAAGCTTAACAACTTTTGTGTAAGCATCAGTTAGGGTAGCAGGAGGATTAGGTCTCCACTTCAAAAAAGTTGTTGTTAGGCTATCTAGAGCTTCATAATAGACTCACAAGGCTGTATTATCATCTAAAACATATGGGTCTTGCAATCTGGTGTATGCACGGTGGAACCTATTATTGAAGCTGGATATTGGCTCATTAACCTCTCTCTTAACCTTGATGAATTGCAGATATAATTCATTGGCACTGATAGGTATTCAGAACTTCTATAAAAAGGCAGTTTCCAAATCATTCCAATTAAGAATGGAACCAGCGGGTAGATGATTGTACCAGTAAAAGGCCTCTTCTCCTAGTGAATAAGGAAATAGCCTACAAGCGACATCCTCATGAACTATCCCTCTGTCTTTGAGGCAAGTTTGAAAAATCCTTATGTGTTCTTCTGCAGTCCTATTTGGGTCATTAATATGGAATTTTGAGCAGAAATGCTCAGGGTTTTTGGGCATTACATTGTATGCATGGAAGAATAAGGGCGATGGATTATTAGCAAGGAAAGTCATTGGTAAGAGTGGGGGAGGTGGTTGTGGTTGGTTAATGACAGGCTGAGGCTGTTGAATAGGAGCCGCTTCAGGGATGGGTATAGCCTCAACCTCAGGATGTGAAGATGTGGATCATGTTGGTGAAGGGATAGGTGATGACGATTCTCCCCTTTCTCAAGTCCTTCTTGACCTAGTGGGGAACTGTAATTCCTGTAAGTCCTCCTCTCCTGTGGTAGATCTGGTATTTCTCCTATATCTTTCAGGAGAGATGGCATTCAAGAAACAATCCAGTGTGCTCATTCAGGCCCTCCTTCTAGCGCCAATCTGTTCATGGTGTTTTCTACACAGCAACAACTCAGACATAATGCAATATTCTATCTCTCTTGAAAGGTAATCCTCAACAATAAATTACTGAAAATAACCCCAAGGTCTCTCGGGTGTCAAGTCATGACAATGCATAAACAACTCAGATAATATGTGAAAATGCTAGTAATCACAAAGGGACCTTACTACAAGCAAACTGTATCTCTTAATTTATCATATTTTGCAATATAATGATCTCTAATCCTAAATCTAACCAAATGATGAAGAAACAGCAAAAGATAGGGGTGCAAAGATATGATGAAATCTAAACTATTCCTAGAATGAACAATGCAAATGATAGATATCTGGAATGGACCAATCTTGAATAACCAATTCCTGCTTAACCCACAATGCAATATCACAAGAAAGGTGCAATCTTCTAAGGTATATAGATTTTCAAACCATAGACATTCCTCTACAATCAAACTCAAGCACATTAAATATATGGTCCAGGTTGACTTTACCAGCCTACTACAATCAGATAGTTACTGGGAGTATAGACCAGAGATTGCTACAAACATTCCAAATATGAAATCATAAACATCATTCACCACACTAAAACTAACTTACTTCTGAACACTAAACCCTAAATCTTTAAGCAATTTAAAAGATAGAACAATAAAACCATGCGAGATAAACCAACACAAGAGATTTCACCAAGAAAACCACAATGTCCTCAATTGTATTAGATCATCAAACTGTTGCAACAATTCCACTGTTCTGATTACAATACTTGCTTCAAGAAATTCACAAAATGCTCTAGCTTGATTCTATTATCTCTTTTCTAATGTCTGATATCTAACCCCTTTACAATGACGCAGGAATGCCTTTTATAACAAATCCCAAGATATGTCGACCCAGCCAAACATTTACAAAATAAGAAATACCACCCAAAACAAGTCGGCCTTAGGAAGTCAAAATAAGGCACACATTAAATGCCATATATCATCAAGGTCGGCCTTGACACAATCCCCAATGTAGTCTGGTCCAATGCATGCCCTATGATAATAGGGAAGCACAAATCTCAAAATAGGCATTAACTGCCACTTCCCTTATCCTTATTCTGAGCCGATGATCCCTGAACCTTCAAGAATGTTCCATCCAACTCCGCAACAGGTGGAAAAGGCAATATCCTAAGCCGACACTCAATGGAGCCAATCTCCTCCTTTGACTGTTTAACAGTCTTATCCCAATCCTCCTTGTTGGCCTGGTACTTATCCATTACCACCAAGTAGGTGGTTGCATCATCTAACTAGTGACCAGTTATAATACTCTTAGAATTTGGGGCATAAACTTCATTCCACCACTCCCTTAGTTGTTCTAGACTCAGATATTTTGGGGCAATCTTCCTCCTTCCAGTCATGACCTCAAAGAATGCAATGCATTCATTATACACTGCAGTAAGATCACCATCTAATTGTTTCTTCCATTTCTGAATCTTCTTCATGGCCTTCTGCAGCATCTGCAGAGCCTCAAACCATTCCCAAGGTTCATCTAACCTAGAAGAAGGAAGAATTCCATCTGCAACCAGTTGATCCCTACCATGTCCCATGATAATCTTGGATTTCTGCAATAAGTGGTCAATGTCTTCCTTATCTTGGGACAACACATATTCTAGCAGTTCTTTAGCTCTGACTACATCTTTCCCAACCGATAAAATTTCCTTAATTATATCATCTCCCTTTATTTGCACATTCTTCAGCCAATCCACTGTGGTTTGAGCTGAAGCTTTCATTTTCTCAATTCCGGAGATAGTTTCCTTGGGCAGAAAGCTGGGAGTGGCAGAAGAAGAAGGATGGAGAGACTGCAGGGGTTTCATCACTTCCTCCAAGCATTTCCTAAGTCTTTCATTTTCTTTCTTCAACTCATGCTTGGTCTGGGTCTCCTTTCTCAATCTCCCAATAATCACAGCACTGGACCCTTCATATTCCTCTATGTCCTGCTCCATGGATGCTGGTCCAAGGTTAATAGTTTGTACATTGTAATCCTGACCAGTGACTTCTTCCCTAGTTTTGTCCACAGCAGGGGTGGCAATGTGGATGACCCTGTTGTTTGCTTCATCTCTCTCCACCTTTGAGACTACCCTCGCTGCCTTCTTTTTCTTCCCTTTGCCAATTTTAGACAGCATTTCATCCCAATCCAAGGGAGTGTCTTCAACTACCACCTGCTTCTTCCTTGCAATCTCCTTTTCAAGCCAGTCCCGGGCTACAGGCTCTACCCGAATTTCCTCTATTTTTGCTTCTTCCTATTGTTTTTCTGGTGTTTTATCCTTTTCTTTCTTAGGGAATTGCTCACCTTGGTCACCTGACTCGGGTTCATCCTCTTGTTGTACCGGTGATGGGGTTCTAACTGGGATATCCTCCTCCTACTCAGGCAATCCATTCCCTCTGCCAATCTCCAGAGAATCCCCATACATCACTAGAGGAGAAGGATGCTTTTCTACCTCCTCAGCTTCGAGCTCAGCCGCCTCACCAAAGAGTGTCCCTTCCTTGAATGGCTCCGCCTCTCCGCTAGTTTCATATTCCTCAAGGGTCTCTTGCTCATGCACACTTGGGGGAGGAGAAGCAACCTTGGGTGGCCCTGTGACTGGTGACATTGGTAGAAGATCCATCTTTTGCACAGTGTCCTTTTGAGAGGGAGTCCTAGATCTCCTCGCATAAACTTTGGTCTTCTCTCCTCCTAAACTCTCCACATCCACAATCTGAGGCTCATCCTTTGAGGCAACCTGACCCTTTTTCTTTGAAGTCCTGGTTGTTCTTGTCTTCTTTGGTGGTGGAGGAACATCTTCCTCTTCTGCCTTTTCCAAATCTTCCTCATCAGAGGACTTACCAATCTTCAAAGTCCGACTTCTCTTCTTTCCTTTTGGCTTCCTCTTTGGTTCGGGCTTACCTTCCTTGGGGCCTCTAATCTTTATCTTGAAAGGAGAGCTCTTTGTAGTTTTCCCTTTGGGGTCATCTTCCCCGGATTCCTCTAAAGTTGACATAGGGTTGAGGTCTCCCATCAAATTGAAGGTACAAGTTACCTTCTCACTCTCCAACTCCCAAATTTTATGCTTTAACCAGGAAGAGGTGAATTTCATAATGGGGGCCATTAGGTCTTCCAACTCTGTAACCTCATCCTCATTCCAATTGATTTCCCCAATGGACATGTCCTTCACAGCTTCATAGGAATGATCCTGCACCAGGTTTCCATCATCCTCTAGTTGGTTCGGGATTAACTTGACATTGTATTGTCTGATCGCCTCCATAGGGAGCCTAGAATACCTCTTCTTTCTTGCTTCAAGGTCATCCTTAATGTTAGCCCAATAGTCCTCTAGGTCATCTTTATGTCAGTACTCCCTAGTGGCTTTCTTCTGCGCCTCTCCTGTGATGTCGAAGTTCATCCTTTTAGAGTGGAAGGGGAAACCATATGCTGCCAATTCTTCTCCTACAGTATGCGCCGATTGAATGGAAGGACACACTTCTGCTACACCAATTCTGAGAGGGAAATCTCCACCGAAGCCTGTCTTATGCTTTTCTCTCTTTACAATGGCATCAAATTCACAAATCTGCCTCACAATCTCTAACAAAACAATGTGATCAGTAGGATACCGAGGTAACCTATATGGAGCAACCGGGCAACCATCAATTCTAAGGTAGGTGAAGGTGGTAAATTGAATAAACCAGGCCCCATAATTCTTTATCAGCCCTTTGGCTCCATCTGACAATCTCATATGCTCGGCATTCTGGAGCATCCTAGTGATATGCATTGTGAATGCATCATTGGCTCTCCGGTAGTCTTTGTGTCCTAGATGTAACTCCGGGTAAATCTCATAGACAATGTCCTGTCTGAATGTCCCTCGTGGATTCAAACCCTTGTATGGGTAGAATCTGGCTAGTACATACATGACATAAGAGGACATGGTGAACCTCTTGGTTTCCAGGGCGTTCCTTAACTGTTTGTTAATTTCAGAACTAATAAGCCCTGCCCAGTGATAGTTGGTTCCTTGCTCAATCTTGGTGATCACGTGGACCATCCAACTCTCTAGTACTCCGGCAATCTTCAAACCAGCTACTCTGCTCAAAAATTTTATGGCATCATAAATGTCAGACCTGAATTTGACTCTATGTAGTTGTTTGGGGAGTTTGGAATAGTGTGACTTTGGCCTCTCCAACCAAGAATTGATCATCTGTTGAGCCTTAATTGGCTCATTCTCATAGTACGTCCTGGCCAAGTCCATGTTTAGAGCACACACTGAGGGCAAATCAGGCACGTCGAAGGCTTGGGCAATGGAGACAGGACTAAAATTAGCTAGGACCCTTCCCTCGGTACTAACAACCCTTTGTGTATCAAAATCATACTGCCTGGCACATTCCAATATAAGCTCATAGCACTGGATCGCTAGAGGAAACCCTGCCACATGCACTAGCCCGAACTTCATCATGCCATTCCTTAGCACAGACAGATTCTTCTCAACCATCCTCTGCTTAAACTCTTCATACCTTCAAGCCCCAACATTGGTGTCAGACACCTCAGACCATACAGAAGATATCTTGCTTTCTGGTAACTGACTTTTGGTATCCAATCTTAATTTTTCTTCCTCGGAGATGGAGGACCCCTCTGTGTCACCCTTAGTCTTTCCTGCTGCAGCCTTGCTTGATTCGGCCTACATTCACAAAGGACATCATTAGTATCCCATTATCATGCATACTCCAATCAAAGGTTAGCATAAAATCAGATGAAGCATTTAAGAACTATCACAAATCATCGATCTTCAAAAATCTAGAAAAATCAAACAATCCGGGAAAACATCATAAATTGGGAAAATCTAGTCGGGGCAAAATTTCGGAGAAATCTGACCCAAACGGATTCATGTCGCCAAGACATCAAATCATTAGTACGGACAAAAGATCATAAGATAATCATGAAATTCATTCATTGGCAACAAGAAATTAGCATTTAGCTTTTACTCCGTTAATCCTATCCTTAGAAAATCAGAAGAAGCAATCAAACAGGAAAACCAGAAAAGTCCGGATGAGACGGATTTTCGCGGACAGTTCGAGGAACTCCGAAAATCGCTCCACTCATCATAATTAGCCTAAACCAGGAAAATCCGGGTGTGCAGAAATTTCACGGACACCACGGGAACCCGACGACCAGCGACACGCGAATCAGTGATTGAATGTTCATGCAAAACCTTGCTAATTAGGATTCGAATGAATTCAAAATTGACGTCAACCAACAATATTCAAAATATAAATGATTTCAAGTTCTCGAAGCTTTCAAAGGACTAGCCCACATGGTGAAATGGCGATGCCCTAATTTTGATGAAAAACCCCTCGCCATTAAAACCAGAGTAAGCTCGAGGTTTAAAATACCATCGATAAAGATCAGTCTAAGGCACTCTGAATCCCCACAGGGCAGGGGTCGGTGTAATACAAGGGCAAGATCGATCAATCATAACGAATTTACCATTCTGGGCCAAACACTGAAAAAAAACCCTAACCTTGCGCAATATGGAAGAATTCGCACTAAGAGGGCAAACAATCTAACCCAGAACCCCTTCCAAACGTGTGCACATATCGTCTAATGGATACATAGCACTCATATGGCACGGGTGATGAGTTTCCACAAAAAATGGGTCAAACCCTGACTCGATAGGAAGAAAATCGTGGCCAAACATGGGCTGACTCGACATGACCACTAATCAACATAGAAAACCTAATCATCGTGTAAATAAATGGAAGGGCCATCGATAACCTACCATGGGATCAATCCCGACGAAACCCGAATGCGAAGAAGTGACCACAAAGAAAACACGCCCCAACAATGAAAACCTCGATCAGCGATCCAGACAGTCCACACGCCAACGGCTCAGAATCAACACTCAAAGCTCAAATGAAAACTCTCAATCACCAGAGCAGCAAACAAGTGGATGATGGAGTTAAAATGATGCCCAAAAGGTCTTAAATCCTTCCCCATACGCATCTGATCAAAGGTACCTCAGTCATTAATGAGCGACAAGACGGGTCTAACAAATCCGGAAACCCAAGCCCAAGACGGAATTTCGGAAGATCCTAAGATACACGGAAATCCGGATGGACACAAATTTTGCGGAAATACAGAAACCGAGAATATAACAAAGTTCAAGATTTGGGCACAGTCCAGAAAAATCCGCCAGAACTGGAAAATCCCGGGGTCAGGCATAAACCCGGTTTCAGAAAATCCAGCCAGAAACAGACAAAGAACCAGGGCCCGGGAAAATCCGCCAGAACCGGAAAATCCCGAACTCAGGTGAAAACCCGGATTTTGCCTAGAACTCAATTTTAATCGATTCAAGCCTCAAGACAAGAGAAAAGCCAACAAGACCAACATGTCAAGACCTCAAAAGAGATAGATCCAATTAAACCAAAGGTCAAAAGACATTCAAAAGAGGGTCCCTACTCTAGGTGGGGCGTGTGTGCAAAAACTGCACAACACTAGGTAGTATAAGAAACTACTATTAATTTTTAGAAACTTAACTATTAATTTTTTTGAGAAGGACAAATCTAAAAATAGAACATGGAGTAAATTGAAATAGGAGAAGCTAACTATCAAAGTAAAAGAGAAATTTAATTTAATTAGAAACTTAACTATTAATTTTTTGAAAAGGAAAAATCTTAAAACAAAAAATAGAACACGGAGTAAATTGAAATAGGAGAAGCTAACTATCAGAGTAAAAGAGAAATTAAATTTGAGGTTTGCATTTAAATATTACGTAGAAGAATTTGAAATTGAAAGAGAAAACTGTCAGCATAATAGAGAGATTAAATTTAAGGTTTGCATTTAAAGAACCCTAACCCAACCCTATCCCCATCCTAACTCTAACCCTAATCCCAACCCTAACCTAAGTCCCAAAATAATCACATACCCTAACCCCGCCCCTATTTCTCATAATTGTAACCCTAACCCTAAACATAACTCTAATCCTATTTTTCAAAACCCTAAACCCTAACCCTAACCCTAAGAATTTTTCTCATAAGCCTAACTCTAATCATAACTTTAACCCTAACCCTAAACATAATACTAATTGTAACCCTATATTATAATCTAATCTAAACTCTATTCCCAATGTTCACTAACCCTATTCCTAAAACTAACCTTAATCCATACCCTAACCCTAACCTAAAACCACACCCTAACCCTAATGCAACCCTAACCCTAACGCTAACCCAAAACCTTAGCAAAATTTAATACTAAACCATGACCCTAATTGAACCCTAAATTTAACCCTAACCCTAAACATATTCCTAAATGTAACCCTAAATTGTAACCTAATCCCAACTCTAGTCCCAACACTAACCCTATTCCTAAACCTAACCCTAATCTTGACCCTAACCTTAACCCAAAATCATACCCTAGGCCTAACCCAACCCTAACCCTTCTCTAACCCTAACGTTAATCCCATCTCTAACCTAACTCCCATAACATCCCCTAACCCTAACACTAACCCTTAAATCTAAGTCTACATCTAAAATAGGGTTCATATAAAAATATTTTCATTACAGTTGTTTGATTAGGGTTAGGGTTCAATTAGGCTCAAGGTTCCTAAATTATGGTTAGGTTTCAATTACGGTTTAGGGTAAGTGTTCAACTATGGTTGGAGTTATGATTCTAGGAAAAGGCTATGGGTTGGACTAAGGGTTACGATTATACAATCAAACCCTAACCCTAACCTTATTTCTCATAATCTTAACTGTAAACCTAACTCTAATCCTATTTCTCAAAAACCTAAACCTAGCCTGAAGCCTAAGCCTTTTTCTCATAACCCTAACTATAACCCTAACTTTAACCTAACCCTAATCCTAACCATAATCATAATTGTAACCCTAAATCGTAACCTAATCTTAATTATATTCTCAACACTAAACCTATTCCTAATCCTAATGCTAATCTTTCCCTTAATCCTAACTCAAAACTATACCCTAACTTTTCTAACCCTAACCTTATTCTTAACCCTAAACTCTAACCCTAATCTAAACTATAACCCAACCCTAACCCTGACACTAACACTAACCATTACCCTAACCCTAACACTAACCAACCCTAAGCCTCACCCTAACCCTAACCATGTTTCTCGTAATCTCAACCCTATCCCTAACTCTCACTCTAATCTTATTTCTCAAAACCCTAACCCTAACCCTAACAACTAGCATAAGCCTATTTTCTCATAACCCTAAATTTAACCCTAACTTTAACTCTAACCCTAACTTTAACCCTAATCCTAATCCTAATCATAATCCTAACTGTAACCCTAAACCAGAACCTAATCTCAACTCTATTCCCAACACTAGCCATATTATTGACCCTAACCCTAACCCTAACCTAACCCTACCCCTACCCTAACCCTAACTAACCCTAACCTAAGTCCCAAAACAATCCCTAACCCTATTCCAACTACTATTTCTCATAATCTTAACTCTAACCCTAAACCTAACTCTAATCCTATTTCTCAAAACCTTAAACCCTAACCCTAACTCTACCCTAACCCTAACCATAATCATAATTGTAACCCTAAATTGTACCTAATTTGAACTTTATTCCCAACACTAACCCTATTCATAAAACTAATCCTAATCCTGACCCTAACCCTAACCCAAAATCATGCCCTAACCCTATACCAACCCTAACCCTAACCCTAATTGTAACCTTAACCCAAAACCTTAGCTAACTTTAATACTAAGCATAACCCTAATTGAGTCCTAACTTTAACCCTAACCCTAACCCTAACCATAATCCTAACCGAAACCCTAACAACAATTAAATAATAATATAATATTAATATAATAAATATGAATTTATGTATTAAATAGTGTGACTTTATGCAGTAGAATTAGTTGATGCATGTGTTAATGAAATAATGTATATATGTGAGATTTGAGCTTGAAACAAGTCTCACGTATGCAAACAACTGTTGAGTTGCCAGAAAGCAAGTTTTAGCTATCATTTAATGGTAAAATCCTCCAAAATCTCACTTATCATGTGAAGTTTATTTAGCACTTATTATTAATTGTTTAATCCATCACATTGCATCCATATGCACCCATACATATATTATCATACATATAATTTTCTATTGGCGTAATCCCTGAACCTCCTTTAGGTGCAAGTTCTAGTCTAAGCATTTGTTAAGTGAATGAATGGCCATACAGGAATATTTGGTGATAATAATTACTTTCTATATAACCCCCTTTTTATAAAGTGTCTTTGAAAATTTTTATCTATATCCACTTTAAAAATAAGCTATTGTATTTGGTTCTTAAAAATAATTTATTAATCAAAATTTATTTAAATTTGAAGATAATAATTCTAGATAATTTAATTAAATATTTTTTATCAATAAAAATTAAATTTAATATTAAAAATACATTTGTAATATAATTTCAATATATATACAAAAATAGATAAATAATTATTATAAATAATTAAATTTATTGATTAACTTTAAAGGAATAAAATGTCAATAAGAAAAGATTATATGTCATGTCCCCTTTCTAAATTTAGCACTTTCTATTTATAGTAAGCCTACTTTCCTAAAATAGCAAGTCTGGTCATGCGGATGAACCCAAAAAGTTTATTTTTCAAAATGAACTAATTAAATTATTCTTGGTGGAAAATTAACAAATATTCATAAATTATTATTGGGGTCCAAGGTGGACATGGCTTTTTAGGAAAAAGCAAATGTTTGTGATTTGGTGTTTATGGTGCAATTAACAGTTCATTTTTGGCAGATTGGAGTTGCACATTTAATGGTGATTTTATTTTTGGCATCGAGAGTTACAACCTTGGCATGCAAGATTCCTCTCTTGGGAATGGAATTTTGGGCCCCCATGTTTGTTGGAAATGGGTTTCATATTAAAGTTTTTCCTCTCAAGAGTTCATTCATTCTATCCATTGTTTTCCTTTCACAGTTTGTGGTTTTCTTGCAGAGGTTGATAAACCATTGTAGAAAGAATCTTCGAGGATAGTAAATCAAGGGGATTGAGGCTTAGAGATAGTGGTTTTGAGGGTCTCCAGGAGCAAGTTTATCCAAAAGTTGCAACAGTGTTGAAAGTCCATAGTTTTTATGTTCATTTTGTCAAATAGTTGGCAGGAGTTATGTAGTTTGGTGTGTTTAGTGAATTTTTTGAGTTTCAATTTGTGTTGTTGTTATTAGCAGAAAATATTTCAATATTAGAAGCATTTCTCATATATATTTTTCTATCCATAATAGTTGTTAGAAGTTTGGAAGTTGCATGGAGTTGTTTTTGGTTTCAACGGTGTGTTGTAGTTTCCAAGTTGAGTTTTCTTAAATGGGTTTGTGCAATAGATGTCCATTGTTGTTAACTAATATTCTTAATAGAAAAATGATGTCAATCCATGCTCATATATGTAATGAATCATTTTTCATCAATTTCTAATGATTTAAACTCAATTTGGAGTAATTTGGTGTTTTTCCTTTATACTCAATTTGTTCTTTTGTGAATATTTTCAATTTAAATTGGATGTATTTAATTGAGGGATGTTATAGTGGTATCATAGCTATGATATTTCCATCCTAAGGGTTTGTTATCATTTATGCAGCCAAGTGACAGGGAAATGAGGTATTTACAGTGAGAGAAAAATAAAGAACTTGCTCATAACCCCCATTCAGAAAAGATTGAAGTTGAAATTCCAAAGTGTAAAGATATGGCTAATGCATATGAAATGCATAAGATATTCGTACAAGATTTACAAAGAAGTCAACAACAATTTTTTGATAGTTTTGCAAACACAAGAGAAGCGACGATATTATTGGCAAAAATGCTCCAAAATCTTGTTACAAACATCATCAAGATTCTATTGGAAGGGAACTCAAGAGAAAAATTAATAAACTCTTAGCTTCTACCTTTGGAAAAACAGATAAAATCTCAGCTAGAGCTTGGTTGCAGAAATTACAAACCTATTTCACACTCAGTCCCATGAAGGAGCAAGATTTCATACAGTATGCAACCTTGCATCTTAAGGGAGTTGCTTATGAATAGTGGTATCATGGTATGAACACTCAAGGCCACAGTCATGTAAATTATTTTGATGATTTCATTCAAATTTTGATAGATAGATTTGAGCTCAAGGATGATGAGGAGTACTTTAAAGAGTTGCCTAGTTTGAGGCAAGCATATTCTATTAATGAGTATGTTGAGAAATTTCAAAACATTATTGTTATGGTGCCTAATATGTTAGAAAAGAGGACCATATACCTCTTCCTTGAGGGCCTTGAAGAACCTATTAAGGGTCTAGTTAAGGCATTCTCATTGACTAACTTGCAGGAAGCAATTAAGAGGAGATTAGAGCTTGAAGTTTGCATGCCCAAGAAAGCAAGTTTTCATCAATCCAAATGATCTAGTCAATGGAAACATAAAGAAAATTTTCAAAAAAGGACTCCAATTCCTCCACCAAAGAATGTGCCAAACACAGCTGGTAAAAAAGTGGATGAGGTGAAAAAATCTAAACTTCGAAGGAAAAACTCTATTTTTCTTATAGAAAAGCATGGGCACCATGGCATAGATGTTTGGGGAAAGGACAAGTGTATTTTATTGATGTGGTTTCAAATTAAAATACATATGATAATGAGGACTTTCATGATACCAAAAAGAAGTAGAGTTGGAGGAAGAAAGAGAACTAGTAAGGGAGTTACCATAGCAGCCCTTTCTGGAGCACCTAGATACCATCCTTTCAGAGTTCGGGGAGTTATAGCTGGTCAAAGGATAACCATCCTCATCAATAGTGGTGCAACCTAAAACTTTATAGATGAGGGTTATGTACCCAAGAGAGGATTGAAGATAAAAGGTTTCAAAGGATTTAGTGTCATTGTTGTTGATGGATTTACTAAACCCTGCACTCGTGTAGTTTGACAACTCAAAATGACTTTGGGTGACTATGAGGTATGTGATGATTTTTATGTAGTTAGAATAGGAGAAATTGATGTTGTATTGGGTGTTCAATGGTTTCATTCTATTGGTTGATACTATACAAACCATCAAACCATGGAGTTCAAGTTTCAAGCCAATGAGAAAGAAATCTTGTTAAGAGGCCTATCAATGGAGCTCCCAGAGTAGTTTCAGCTAAGAGGATGGAGAGGAATTTCTGAAGGAGAAAAGTAGCTTGGGTAGCAGAAATCTTGATCCACACTACAAGATCTTCCAATAAGAAAGGTAAAAAAACATTTTGAAATTCAATCGATTCTTGATAAGCATAGTCTTATTTGCAATGATTTTCCTCTGGGGTTACCACCAAATAGAGGGTTTGAACATGTCATTGAGTTAGAACAAGGTTCCAAACCTATAATTACTACTTCCTACTATCGCCCAATGGTTTACAAGGAGGGGATAGAGAAAACCATCTAGGAGCTTCTTGACATGGGGTTCATAAGGCCTAGCTCTAGTCCTTTTGCCTCTTTTGTAGTTTTGGTGAAAAATAAGGATGATACAATGAGAATGTGCATTGATTACAAAGCCTAAAATAAGAAAGTCATTAAGAATAGATATCCCATCCCAAGGATAGATGAACTTATTGATGAGTTGCATGGGGAAATTTATTTTTCAAAAATTGATCTAAGGTCTGGTTACTACCAAATCTGCATGAAGAAAGAGGATGTTGAGAAGATTGCTTTATGATGTCACTAAGGCCATTTTGAATTTCTTGTAATTCCATTTGGTCTCACAAATGCACCAACAAACTTTCAATATTTCATGAATAAGGTTTTTAGTAGGCAACTCAAAATAATTGTTTTAGTATTCTTTGATGATATCTTTGTTGAACACGCCAGAATACTAAGAGGGGAGTGAATTAGTATACTTCAAATTTCAATCCCAATTAATAACTATTGATGCTAAGTTATACCAATTAAGCATTCATCTAATTAATAAAAGAAATAAAGAAGACAAGCATCCACACAAGAACACAATTGACACTAGATTTATGTGGAAAACCCCCACCGGAGAAAAACCACAGTGAGATGTTGCTAGAAGCTATTGTCCTAATCCAAACTCACAAGTAAATAATAATTACAACTTTAATTTAGGGCTACAACCCAAGGAAGTTGCTACTCCCTGTTTATAAAACTTTTTTTTAGGGCTACAACCCAAGGAAGCTACTACTTACTGATTGAAAACAATTGAAATGTGACTGATTTTATGGCTTCAACCATAGATAGTCATCAATTCTACACATTAGGTATGCAGTGGATCTTGTCACACTCTACTCGTACACTTATACATATTTTCACACTTACATAATACTCTTCTCAACTTTGATCTTCTATATATATCATTTTCATGCTTGCAAAATACAAATTTAGTCACCCATAAGCAAGAAAATATAAAATTGGTACCATGTCGGCCTACATATCTACTAGCAGTATATAAAACTGATGAAACATTATTTAAATTTCTCCTAAATGAGTTAGCATAACCCATACAACATCTTCAATCACACCATAAACTCCTCTCACACTTGAATTAGTGGTGCACATCATTACCATGCCTTAGTCAGCCTCAACAAAAGCATATCTTCACAAAATAACTTGAAACATATGTGTGGTATGAGAAACAAGAAAGATCTGCATGCACTTCATACTTAGACACTATGAGATATGTGGAGTGTCCTCACAAACTCATACAACTAAAATTCACAATCACCTACTGGAACAAGTATCCAAACATAAGTTTTGATGAAGAATAGTCATCCAAAACCAACTATATCACTCTGTCACTTGAAAAATGAACTTGTGGAGCACCAGAACACTTCAAACTTCAATATTGGACATTACTGAGTATGCCCACAAATTCTCTTTGCCAACACCTAACATCCAGAGGAATGCAGAACATTCCAACAAGCATTTTGAACCACTTTGCTTTGCCATAGCACTGTAGAGGAGGGGGACCAACCACACCAAGGCTCTAGGTTGCCCTAGTCTACCTCAATTTGGAAAAGTATTTATAGTTAAGGATAGAGAATGAAGAGAACTCTCAAGTGCTTTTGTCACTCTACTAACTTGAGAGCTTTGATGGGGCTAAACGAGCAGGCTTCTAGAACCCAAACTGTACCTCAAACAACTATATGCCAGAGATAGCAGTGTAGTCCAAGAATGATAGCACTGCGCACTGGCATCTCATAGGTGCATTGGCATCTGTATGGATAGAAAGTGCAAAATTATAATAAAAGTACTAGAAATCTACTAACAGCTTAGAAAAATGAAGTTTAAAGTGATAACTAAAATGATGATAGACAAAATAAGCAAAATAACTAGAATGACTATATAGAAGTGACAAAAACAAAGGTGGTGGGAATGAACTCATGAAGGGTCTAGTTCACTAGCAAGCTCCACATGAATGTGTACCTACACATAGCCAAGAGAGGAAAAATGTTGGAGTTGTATTGCGGTTTTCCATAGTCAAACCCTTGCTTTGGTGTTTCCACCTCCACAGACAGCCTGATAGATAGAGAGATAGAAATACCATAAAGAAAATGATGCTGGAACGAAAATGAAACCAAATACTACGAGAGACACTATGCTACTCAAATCCAACAAAAAATTAGTACGAAAGCATTACCATCCTCGACCAAAGGCACTCAAGGCCAATGAGAGAGGAATGCAAGTCCACAACTATGGAAAAGTCAACATAGTCACAACAACACCGAAAATAGTCTCACAAGACACCAAGTTGCAACTTCTGCAATAGATGTGTAGGATTTTGTGATTGTTGGAAACATGAAGCTGATAGTGCAACAAGTAGCTCAAGAATTTCCAAGGAGATGGAGCTAGAATTCCAAGAACGTGAAGCAAGATCAAATGAGTGTGTAGAGATCAAATGAGAATGAAAGAGTGGCCATTTGAAGAAGAATGGGAGGGAAAGAGTCATTCAAAGGTCAACATGAAGGCGTAGGGGCATTACATTTCATCACCAATGGAGAACATAATGCCTCTATAGATTCCAAAGGTAGGAATCCTATCAGGATGGCAGCATGCTGCACAGACATCTGCACATCACGCATGTCCCCGACAGAAATTCCCCCACTGACACTAAAAATAAATGCTAAGTGGATGGGGTACAGAATGAAGACACAGAATTACTTAGTCAGATTTTATTTTTCTAAGGTAGAGGATGTGAAAGGGGAATTTGCAAGGGGGTGCAAATTTGCTCCTATACAAGCTCAAACTGGAACTCTATCACTTATTGTTGGGGAAATGTGTCTCAACCTTGCAATAACATAAGTTATTGTTGATACACAAGGTATTTTTCATCCAACGACGATGGTGGTGTAGGGTGGTCTCCCCCCGCGAGGGGTCCGGGGGGTCATCCCCTCAGCTAGGCTCCAAGGGCAGTGCACCCTAGTGAGGGATTAGGGGCACTGTCCCTAAAAGGAAATTTATATTTATATTTTATTATTGTAAATCTAGACCGTTCATCATTATGTCTTAGATCTGACAACCAATATTTTATTAGCTTCACTTTCCCTAGAAGGAAACCCTATCTTATGAGGACATTGTGTTACTATTGTGTATTGTGATGTATTTTGAGAGTCTAATAGTGGTCGTATTGCCTCTAGATATTTGGTTGGTGATACTCTTGTGAGAAGATTTCTCTGTAAGTATATTTTAATCTTTATGATTTTTGAATAATATATTGGGTGGCTTTTGGAGTGTGGGGTTTTTCTCTCAAAAGGATTTTCTCCACATAAATCATTGTGTTGTGGTATGCATGATATATATGTTTATTTATGTTTAAGTTTCTAAAACTATTAAAGATCTATAAATATTTTGCATTATTCTCCTCTTAAGATTAGTGTAGTAAGTTGTTTTGCTACCTTAGCTTCCTTACACTTATAACTTTTTTTGCAAAAGAGATAATGACATGAAAATTTGGATATAACACCTTCACATCTCTATGCTCTTAAATTTTGAACTGCAAGACTAAACCTTTCTCTAGGGAAGGATGTGGACCAAAACACTGTGTCTTTTCCTTGGAGTATATACTGTGAATTCCTTAGACAAAAATTTCGCAATTTATCACTGAGTGTGGTACACCAAAATGGCAAGATATCATTGTAGAAATATCAAAAACACATTCAAACATGTGTACCCACCTTCACATCATACTAAAAATATATATATAACTAATAATCTTCCATACACATGAATATTGACTTACACTATTAGATATTTCTACACAAACAATCTCCAGAGCATATACAAACATAAACATACTTTGACATCAATGGAAAACAAGCATATCAAGTTGTAAAAATCTCCCCCTTTGTCATTGATGGAAAAATCAAATGATGTGCAAAAACACTCCCCCTTAGATGCACATTTCTCTCCCCCTTTGACATCAAGGGAAAAGGGTAACAAAAATTTCTTTGTACAAGAAAAACTTATAGACTCCCCATTAATCTATACAACTTGTACTCCATTTGGGATGAAGTCTAGTTACTTCATTAACAAAAACTATCCTTATATCTATTAATTGGTCTTCTTCGCATATACACAACAATAAAAGAAAGATATCTTACATCAAAAATCAAACATATCTCACTTGGATGGTAGAATGCTCTTGTAAATTGACTTGAGCTAGATCAGGTTGTTGTCCCATTGTTCCTTTGTAGCGGTTAGGGTCTAAACTTGACAAGTTAACTACACATATTTGTCTTTAGCTTCTATCAAATAATATGGTGTCTTATAATTTTGAATTACACCATTAGCCTCCACCAGAAGTCCAATGAGTGAAGCCAACCTTAGGCTCACTACTCTTCTCAATTGCTTTACTTGACCCTTAAACTACTCCTTTTGATCTTGCAGTTGTTGAATTTGGGAGGGAAGACTTTCCACTTGTGCCCTTATGGGACCATCACTATCTTGGGAGTGAATAATTCTCTTGTAAATTGACTTGAGTTGGATCAATTTGTTGTCCCATTATTTATTTGTAGCGGTTAGGGTCTAAACTTGACAAGTTAACTGTACATATGTGTCTTCAGCTTCTATCAAAGAAGATGGTGTCTTATACTTTTGAATTACACCATTACCCTCCACCAGAATTCCAATGAGTGAAGCCAAAATTAGGCTCACTACTTCTCTCAATTGCTTTACTTGACCCTTAAATTGCTTCCTTTGATCTTGTAGTTGTTGAATTTAGGAGTGAAGACTTTCCACTTGTGCCCTTATGGCACCATCATTGTCTTGCATAGGATCATATGTTGCAGCCACATTAGTGATTTGTATTTCAATGGCATTGATCTTATCCTTTATACTCTTTGTTATTGCAGGCCATTTCAGATAGAAAACACATAACACTTTTGCTTCCTCCAAGCACTTCTGAATATCCTTAATGTAGGATTGCAACTTGGTAAGTGCATTGTCACAATTTCCAAAGGCATATGTCATTCACTTTTCATTAATTTTTTTTTGTATACTTCTCTAGATGAGATGAATAAGTCTTAAAAGACTGCATTAGTTGCTTCATCTATTGTGTAGGGGGAAATGATGAATCTCTTTTTTCTTTCAATAGTTTCTCTTCCAACACTTTTATTACTTCTTCCAAAACTCCTACACTCTCCACCTATTGTTGTAGCAATTATTGCCTTGTTGTGGAGTGGAGTACATCTCCAAGCTTCAACTTGTGAAGGGGATACATATCATACACATTGACTTGTCCATCAAATGTAGGTACATGCAGTAACTGCACATACACGACTGGTTGTATCTACATCTCTTGTTCCAAGAACTCCTTGATTGAATCCATCAAAGAGGAATATGCTTTCTTTGAACTTTATTCTTTATCACTCTTCTCCTTCTCCATCTCCTTTTCCTTTTCCTTTTCCTTTTCATTTATCTTTTTCCTTCTCCATTTCTTTCTCCTTATCAGATACATCTTGCTCCCCTTGCTGACCAAAGACACCTTGCTCTTCTTGTTGATCAGAGACAACTTACTCATTTGTACTCATTAGAGGGGGCATATTATCAGTTTCTTGCATATCTAGAGGCTCTTGTGTATTCATTTCAACATCAATTTTCACTTCTTCAATGATCTTTTTGTGACTTCTTATGCTTCTTTCTAAATCTTCTTTCTAACATCATCATCCATGCTCATAAGAAGGTCTATTCTCTACTTTGTGTAGATATCTTTGGCTTGCTTCCAGATTATCTTCTCCATTTCTACTTGAGAGATAGAGGACCCAACCTTATTGATAACCTATTGTCTCAGCTCCTCATTTACTTTGATTTCATTCTCTTATTTGTCTCAAAGCCTGTTGTAGGCCTTTCAAATCCTTTTCAATGAAGTCAATCAAAGACTTGTTATTCTTGAGCATATACACAATGATAGCCTTTTCAATAGTCTTCTAATCTTCTTAAGGGAATTCTAGATGGATCTCTATGGTTTCATCCAATAAACCATGACTAACAATTGCATTCAAAATAGCATCAAACTTAAGGGGGTCATATATAACTAGAAGAGGTTGATCTGTTTTAGATCCTTCTTTGTTTTCTTCCCTTTCATTTTCAATTTGGAAGTGCCTTCATCTTCAACTTCTTCTTCCTTTTTAGATTCCTCCACATCTTTCTTCTTTCTCTTTTCTTTTTGCTTAGGCATAGTGGCCTTCTTCGATTGAGGAGTTTCTGATGTAGCTCTTCTCCTTGGACTAGTTGATTGTGTACATCCAAAGGGCTGCAAAGTAGATGCAGTAACAAAAGTGGATCTACTGGACCTTCTTGGCAACTTCTCTGCAACATTTTCTTTAGCGTCTGAAGGGATATTCTCTGAAGTTTGGGCAAAGGATGATGGTTTCATTTTTTAGTACCACAGAATGTCCCAATTCTTGAACAACTTATCCACTCTCTCTTCATTAGTTTCCTTTGTCTAGTTTTGGATCATCTTATCCATGATTTCCCCGTATCTACCAAATCTTTCTACTTTAGGATCCTTTGGCTTCTTAAATGGGATATCCACATATCCTTGTACATATTTAGGAGCAACCTCATAAGGTAACTTAGGAATCCCTAAGGTTCTAGGTTCTATAGCTTCCATATAACAATGATCCTTTTCCACCATGAATGTTACCTCATTCTCATATTTTTGGACCAAATTAGAGGGTATGCTTTGTCTACTTTGCATCTTTGTTTGCAAGTTTTTAAAGAATACCAATACAAAGTGTTGTATGTTTTCTTATCCAAAAATACTTTTATATGTTTCTTTATTTATGTTGCTATAGGAGAAAAATTATCATATTTTTCCTTTAAATTCAAGTAATTCATTCAAGAAAAAGAATGTAAGGAAAATGATCAATGAACCAAACCTGAAATTGTATCTAGCTTCTTTTATTCTCTCTAAATTGTCCAATAGTTTCTCTCAATAATTCACAGAGATCAAAATTGGCATCTTCCTTCACCATCTGATATGCAGTATGAATTGTAATGACGATGGTAGAACCTTCTCTATTAGTGAAGTAAATTTTGTAAGCTATCCCCATAGAGGCATAGCAAACTCTGGGATCATTGATATCTTTCGCTATTAGGGTTATTTTATCAAATTTTGCTTCGGTAAGCTCAGTGACCCTTTCATTTTTGATAGACTTCATCACTAAGACTGGTTTGGTGGAACAAAGACCAATAACTACCCTAAGATTATTTTATAATCATGTAAGGTTTATCCAACCAAATGAATTCTTCATGAATGTGACTCAGGATAATCCTTACCCATTCTTTGTATTCGCAAAAGTTTGGAAAATCTTTCCAGATGTCTAACCCTTTCACTACCACATTTTCATATTTAAGATTGTACACACCATTCTCATCTAGGAGTTCATATCTGAGCACTTCAAAAGATGATGTGTGATCAATTTCATTGAGTGATTCATGTATATAGATTCTTACATCTTCAGAGTACATCACATCCACAAGAACCTTTGAAAATGTTCCATCTTTATCAACCTCCATCACCTTGAATGTAAAATTCTTGTATTTTGGCCTAGGTTTCTCCACAACATCAACCAACTGCAGGGATGCCATTGATTTTCCCTTTGAATTATTTAAACACAGTCACTAGGGGTTGGCATGAACTCACAAAGATAGCTTCAAAACCCTTTCTCTCTTCTCTGCTTCCAACCACAAATACTTTTGATTGCAAATGAGATCAAAACAATCAAATAAAACATAAGAATCCTTTCATTTGTTGTAACATTTCCCCATTAATATATTCTTACTTGTTAGGTAAACCTTCTACTAGAATTATCTATGTAATCATAGGGATACAAAGATGCTCAACACATGTTCGCAAAGCATTCCTTTACTCTGGAACCTTGATCAATAGGTTCAATCTTGCTTAATAGACCTACACTCTAGAGGAATTGATCCAATTCAACTCTCATGTTGAAACATTCAACATTTTATCCTTTCTAGGGGTAAAAGGATTTACAAATGATAGCCCCCCTTATATTATGCTCTATCTCAGTTTTTCACAAGATCTTGTGTAGAATTCACAAGCATGGTATCATCCTTCTTCATATTTTTTTGGCCATGCTTCTCTTTCCAAACTTTTTCATTCCCTTCTTTTGTGAATTAGGGTTTCTTCCTTCTTTCAGTTTTGAATAGGTGGTTTCATAAAACCACTTCTACAATACTTTGCTTTGTGCCCAACCTTATTGCAATTGTAGCAAATAATGTTATGCTCTAAAACAATGTTACTTCTCCTAACTTTATTTCTACACTCTACAACCTTATGACCAAAATTATTACATGCATATCAATGTCCATGAAAATAAATAGCATCATATCTTTGAGGCACAAATGGTCTTCTACCAATGTAGTAATTTCTTCTTTCTCTAGAACTACAATTTAACAGCCTTATGCCCAAATTTATTTCAAGAGTAACAATAACCTTGAAAAAATTGAGTGAACATGGTAGGGTCATGTTGTCTAGAATGTGGAGGACCTTTGAATCTTCTTCATCTCTAGACTAGGATAAATCCACCTTCTTTATTCTTTCTATCATGATCTAATTTTGCATTTTTGGAGGGTGTCTTCTTAGGTTCTTTAGTGCAAGATTCTTCCTACATTTCAAACTTACCTTCTGCCTTAAAATTCTCATATAAGTTTGCAGATGGACTGGTTATTGGACTTTTACCTTTCTCAAAACCAAGACCATATTTTTCTTTTGAAGGTTTTTGAGAGTTGATTATTTCATCAAGAATGTTAGATCCTCCTTTTAGCTTTAGTCCCTTGTCAATTTGTTCTTTTTCTTTATCTATTTCTCTTCTTAGGGAGACAAACTCTTCTTCAAGCTTGGAGCATTCAACAAATGTGTCATTGAGCTTGGAATTCAGGAAATCTATAGTTCGTTTACCTTCTTCAACTTGAACTTTCAACTTGACAATTGCCTTTTCTAATTTTTCAAGTTTTTACTAGAGTTCTTCATTATTTTCTCTTTCTTTATCTAGATCATTTAGAGAGGAAATGAGTTGTCCTTCATAATCCACTAGATTATCTTCTTTATTAAATTTAAATTCAAAATCATCATCCTCCTTATGGAGTATGTCCTCCTCTTCTTGAGATCACTTCTTCTTGAGCACTCTTCTTTCCCCATGTGTTCCAAAGATAGGATCTACCTCAGTTGTTAGGCTTGTATCAAGGAACCTTGCTCTGATACCAATTGTTGAACACACCAGAATACTGAGAGGGGGGTGAATTAGTATACTTAAAATCTCAATACCAATTAATAATTAATGATGCTAAGTTATACCAATTAAGCATTCATCTACTTAATCAAAGCAAAAAAAAAGATAAGCATCCACACAAGAGCATAGTTGACACTAGATTTATGTGGAAAAACCCCATAAGAGAAAAACCAAGATAAGAAATGCTGCTAGAATCTACTGTCCTAATCCAACCTCACAAGTAAATAATAGTTACAACTTTGATTTAGGGCTACAACCCAAAGAAGCTACCACTCCCTATTTATACAAATTTATTTTAGGGCTACAATCCAATGAAGCTACTATTCCTTGATTGAAAATAATTGAAATATGACTAATTTTATGGCTTCAACCACTGATAGTATTCAATTATACACATTAGGTCTATAGTGGATCCTGTCACACTCTACTCATGCACTTATACATCTTCACACACTTCCATAATACTCTTGTCATCTTTGATCTTCTATATATATCATCTACACAGTTACAAAATATAAATTTAGTTGGTCATAAGCAAGAAAATATGAAACTAGTAGCATGTCGACCTACATATCCATCGACAGTATACAAAAATGATGAAATAGTATTTACATTTCTCCCAAATGAGTTAGCATGACCCAAACAACATCTTCAATCACACCATAAACTATGCTTACACTTGAAGCTTGTGCATCACTACCATGCCTAAGTCATATTTCAATTTGGTTGTCATTGATGTCAAAAGTATGTTTGAGATTGTTGCAACTTGATGAGTTTGGTTGTTAGTGTTGATAAAAATGAGTTGCAGTTTGGCTGACTGTTTTCTAGACTCCCTGAGAGATGCTCCATATTTATTCGCTCGTGATGTTGTGCTCCTATAGTTTGGAAGATAGGTTCATGGTGTGTAAGGAAATGTGTGGTCCAAGTTTTAGTTCATTTGAGTTACAGGAAAGGTGTTTTGGAAGTGACAGTTTGAAGACTGTGTTGTTTCTATGAGGATGCTCATGGAGGCACAAAGTTTGGCTTTGTATTCCTTCCCATTTTTAGATATGGTTGTGCAGATTAGAATTTAAGTTTATTGTGTTGTGAAGGTACTATATTTAAAGTGTTGGGAAATTTTGATCATCTCGGAGAAACCTCCAAGAACAGTAGTGTCTTCGGTAACTTTAATTTCAATTAGATTGCCTCAAAAACCCGTACAACTATGTCACAAAGTGGAATCAGACACAGTTGATTTCCCACATTAATCCCTCTGAGAAAAGCACATGTAAATTCAATTTCTACAACTTGCATAAATAGATTCAACAAACAAAACCATTAAACATGAAAGATGGTACAGAAGATTAGAACACATAGATTTATGTGGGGAAAACCCTTTCGGGTAAAAAAACCCCACATACCAAAAGATCTGATCCATTGTATTATTTAGCAACAAATAGAGCTACAATACAATCTCAGGCTCATGGCCTTTTCACAGAGATTGCATCTTGTTTCATTCTGGAGAAAAATTGGCAACAACCCTGTTCTATTTACCTCTCTCTCCTTTTACATTTCCCTGATCAACCTCTCAGTCCATTACAACCTTCACACTATTACAATACTCTCATACAATATACAGTGTAGATTGATCAAGAAATTTTATCAAGAGAGATTTTCGTAGCATAACCTTTCTTAGATATTCCTCTCTCTTTCTTATTGCAAAACATTCAAAGTTTATACCATTCATTCTCAAATGACAGGAAACAGTTCAACTTCCAACCTAGAACTGTTCAGCAACGCAACTATCAAATAGACTTGGACAATGAACAGTTTCCTTAGCAGACAAATGACACATCAGCAGGTTAGCAAAATCATCGTCCGTTCAACTGATTCCACCGTCACTTCCATCGACCTAACTTTGTCTATGGGTCACAGTCACAAAGGACACACCGATCTCCAAAGTCTCTCCGATGTCAGGGTCTCCATCATACCGACATCTCGACCAGGCCTATCGGCAAGACAACGTCCATTGTTAGGAGTTCATAATGTCACATTAAATGCACATGTCTCCCCAATGTCATTAAGTTCAGCCACCTCTCAAACCATCTTTTCGACCTAAGTCACCCTGATATAGACCATCAACCATAATCACCCTGATGATCAACAGGAGCACCAACTATCACTGGATCAACCTTATCAGAAAGATAACAAGCATCAAAGATAGTTTGAAATGTTCCACTGAAGTCTCAAGTCACCCCGACGACCTTAAGCTCAACTGCAGTTTGGAACACCTCATCTACAGGAGTCACACTGATGTCCAATGAGAAGAGATTCATCGATAAGAGCCAAGATTTCGGTCCAACAATCTCATGTCTTACCGAAGACCAATGTTTCCCCAACGCTAACCCATGCACGACCATTGATAAGAGTCTCACCAACTTTCATCAAGAGAAAAACCATTGGCAAGAGTAATACTATCAGCATCAGATCAAAAAGTCTCATTGAAAAACCAAGTCACCCTGATTACCTCATCAGCAGGAGTCACACCGATGTCTAGACCCATCAGCAAGTGTAACACCATTGGCAACAGTTTGAAATTTCAAATCGATAGTTCAAGTTACCCCGACACATCCATTAGCAAGAGTCTCCCTGATGATCTCCTTCGAGCAGACATCTACCATCAGAACGAGTTTGGATCTCACTCTAACAATTCAAGTCATACCAATGACTTCCATTGGCAAGACAGGTCCAAGGTCACACCAATCTGATCAAAGAAGGAACTTCACAAGAACTCAAATCAGGCTGAGTCACATCGATCTCACAGATAATTCAGGATCACTATGCAGATCAGCCAAACATCTCAGCAGTCACACCAAAATCACTCTCTCAGAGGTTTAGGCCAGTGGGATTGAGGCACACAATTTCAACATAAAGTTTCATGTCCTTATTCCTTCCACAAATAAAGTTGTATGTGACATGTGACAGAGTTCGAGACTGTTTTGTTCGGTGACTGGTTTCAATGTCTATTAGCTTGCGCCAACTTGTTATTGTATGAATTCATAAAATAGATGCATGAGAGTGTTCTTGAATATCATGTGATGTTTTTTTCTTCTCTAAAATATTTTTTTAGTTTCTCTAGAACAAGTTGTGGTTTGGAATGAAGGTGTTACTCGATTATGTTTTTTCCTAGTTGACTGAGGTATGTTGAAGATGCGTGACACAAGTTCAAGGTTGTGTAGAGTTTAAGAAGGGTTTGAAGCTATTGTATGGGTCATGTCGACTCATCTAGATGAAGCACATGTAATGTTTAATCTTTCATGTGTACCACCAAGTTGTAATGGTCGACATGCTACAAGTTTCATGTTTTCTTCCTTAAGGTTGACCTAATTTGAATGTGTGAAGTGTGCAGATGTTATTTAAAGACTGATGTTGTGAAGAGTTTTTAAAACTAAGTATGAAAGTTGGGATGAAAATAAATTATGAATGTAAATATGTAAATATTTTTTCTTACGAGAACAAACACCAAGTCTTGGGAAATAATGAATAGTCCAACATAGCACACCATACAACATGAAGGACCTATTTGATGGAGGACGTGATATGTCATACATTCTTATTCCTTTCCATAGCAGTTGCATCTCATCAATAAAAGGTGCAAGATAAACATCCATGTTTTTAACTTGTTGTTTTCCTAGAACAATGAGAGTCAGCATAAGGTGCTCCATTCTAACACTCATCCATGGGGGAATATTGTATACTATCAATCCGACTGGCCAAACACTATAATTTGAGCTTAGGAAAGAGAATGAGCACACTCCATCAATTGCAAGACCAAACCTGATACTACGGGGTTCATCTTTGAATATTGTTGGCCATTTTTCCTCTGTGTTTCATTGCTTTGGAGTCGACCGAAATTTGCATGAATCCATCTTTACTCCTATTCTTTGCATGCCATTCCATCAATTGTGCTAGTGAATTGCAACGAAACATTCGTTGAAGTCTAGGTATAATTGGCATGTGACGTAGAACCTTCTTTGGAACTATACGACCTTGTACATCTGTACAATATCTCTTCTCTTTGCATACAAGGCATTCTACCTTGTTTTGATATTCATCTTTGTATAAAATGAAATAATTTTTACATGAATGAATTTTCTTATATTCAATCCCCAACTCAACCAACAACAGATGCACCTCTCTTCAGGGAATATTTTAGTTTTTAGTGCCTGAAAGATTGCTAGATTTTAAATCAATTGAATGTTTGACCTATGATGAACATGTTTGATATGTCAATGTATACTAGGATTATTTATATACAATATATGGTTTTAAAATCCCCTTAAAGAAATATAAATGAAGTTGATGAATGTTTACGAATTATGTACACCAATTGACAATTCAAAGTAAGAAATAGATTTCAACTCACTTCAGTAGGGTAGTGAATCCTTTGTCTGACCAACCAAATAGTGACTTGATTTCTAATAATGTGCATGCCAATTTTGAGGTTCTACTTGCACCCGATTTGAACACAGGTGTCTTTGTTGCTTGCTTGATGGAGTCTTTGATGTTGTTATCATCAACATTACGTTGGTGGTAATTACCCTTGCTATCATCATTACTATCAACCATATCATCATTATTGTCATAATTATTCCATCCCCAAAGAAACCTGTAAGCATTTCATTCAATCGCTCTTCATGCACTGCATTTTCACTATCATGATCATCATCATTAAGGCTAGGTGGCATGTCATCAGTGTATGCGACTCTCATCAGCTCTTCAAATTTCTCAGGTGGTAGTTTTCTCTTCAATCTTGCTCTTCTCACCCTGGTATGGTTTAAAGGATGGTTTGGATCATCCTATCCAAATCTTAATAACTCAGTTGGATCTTGGTTATTAGTATTTTTTTCATCAAAATCTTCTTCCTATCAACAAACACAAGCATTATTTAATGTATGGCAACAATTGGATAAATCATAAATGTATCAATTTAATAGAATTATAATCAAATATGGCTTAAAAAATATAAATATAAATTGTATGAACATATATACATCAATTAAATAATGGAACATTATTTTATAGACTACCTTTTTTATACAATAATTTTAAATAAAACACAATTTTGACAACATAGTTTATAAAACATCAGTCCACACTCATTTATTATTCTTTGGTTTTAATCGATTGTAGGAGGCATACTATCAACTAGAACCTCATCATATATGTAATGTCTTTGTATAATTTCTCGTTTGAATTGTTTCTTTCCACGACATACAAAACATCCACAATCAACAATTTTCTCAAAGTATTCATCCCATGTACTATAGTCCTGACCTACCTCTTCTTCAATGCAATCATTTGTTGTGTTTGCAGTATCCATTGTCATATCCTCTTCCACCCACTGTCGTCTATGTGATTTAATAGTTTTAGGTCCACGTCCACATACATATCTTCTTCTTTTGCTAGTTGAACGCTCAGGCTCTACATTTGCTCCAATCTCCATCTAAAATAATCAACAACATGCATTAATTTATGTCAAGATTGGATAATACATTATAAATTTCAATAATACTGTGAAAAAAGATGGATGTATCACAAAATTCCATCAAATCATTTTTTCCTAAGTTAAGTCAAATTTTGAGTAACTGATGTCCCGCTTCACCTATTGTGTCCTCATTTGATATGACACGATTTTTTTCCATGGCCTTGTCTTGCCCCTATAATACACAACATAGTAAATAATGTTTAGTACACCAATTATATCATTTCAAAGAGTATGATATCCAACACAAAACCTCACTTTAGTCATACATTTGACATATTGATATCTCCTCTATGTTGTAGAATTTGTGAATTCATAAACATTGTCCTAGTTTGGTTGAGGTTGCTTTCTCTTCTTGCCTCTATTGTATATGTAGATTTTGTTGTCTCATCTATTTCCACCCACTTTCCTCTTAATGATTTAGTATTTCTACGTTGTCCACATCCTCTCTCCATGGCCTCTCTGTGAATAAAAATGCTACCATAGAAGCTTTCACCGCACTACCACCAAGAAGGAAGAAACAACTTGTGGGACCACAGTAAAAAATGCTCTACTGCACTGAGCTGATGAAGGAGCCGCGGGACAGCGGTGGTCACCACACGCCAATGGTAGAAGACTTCTAGGAGTCACTGCAACACCGCCAGGAATAGAAGGAAGACTTGCATGCCACCACAGAAGCTTTCACTACACTACCGCCGAGAAGGATGAAGCACCTTGTGGGACCGTGGTAACAACCACTCTACCCCACTGAGCTAATGAAGGAGCCACGGGACAGCGGTGGTCACAAAAACAAGTTAGGAGTTGGAATTATTTATAACACTCTAGATCCTATGATACACAACAATTAAAATAGTCACTATACAGTAATGATAGGTGCACTTGGTGTTGCCTTAGGTGCCCCAAAAAAATTACATTAATGGCCAAAATTTTGTGCTAAAGTTGGTGCTAACTAACACCGACTAAAGCACCAACTAAAGCACTAACTACTGAATCAAAATCAAAAAATTTAAAATTTCCCGCGTGGAGGAAGAAATCAGACGACAAAAAAGGGAAAAATGTCGTGCAAAGGAAGAGAGTAGGGTGCTACCAGCAACTGATGAGAAATTTTATTTAGTTTGCGACACCATAGGTAAGGTTACATTTTTTTTTCTTTGTTGAATTTGTGATTATTTACTGCTCTTTGTATTGCATTTGAATTTGTGATTGTTTACTAGTTCATGGCCTAACCTGTCCAGGAAACCTCTAAATTATCCCATCATGATAAATTGTAAAACCTTTGAGAAACCAACAAAAAAATTTACCCTACCCATTTGAGCTTTGGCTCAAAATATTATAGCACAAAGCTAGGATGCCTCTATATTCTTTCCTCAACCTAGGTATCAAGGAAATAGTGAACTGTTTGGCAAATCTGGGAATTGGGTCGGTCACTGCTGAGCAACTACTGAAAATAAACAGAAAAACTGCTTTGTTTTGCCTAGTCGCGCCATAGTCACCAATTCCATGAAAAATTCATTCAAGATTGCATTATGAAAGAGTTTTCATGATAAGGTTATCAACACTAAGCAAAGCCAGTGAACATATTTTCCCTAAGTTATCAACACTAAGTGAACCCAGCAAACATGTCACTATTGAGCAACTGCTGAAAATAAATGCAGAAACTACTTGGTTTTGCCCAGTCATGCCATAGTCATCGATACCATGAAAAATTCGTGCAAGATTGCATTATGAAAGAGTTTTCATGATAAGGTTATCAACACTAAGAAAACCCAGTGAACATATTTTCCCTAGGTTATCAACACTAAGCAAACCTAGCGAACATATTTGCCCACAAAACAAAACTTTCATACCACAAACTAGATGAAAACTTTCATACCTGACAGTGTGTACTTCGTTTGCCTCCACAGACTGGATGAAAATAATTTTCCCTAGGTCACCTCAAAATGTCAAGCAATAGAGGAAGTGAGCATTGTCAACAGACTCTGGCCAAAATGAGGTAATTCATTGTCAATTTATAGATTTGTAAATGTTTCCATTGTTTCTTTGAATTTTACTTTTTAGTTTTGTGTTTCAAAATTTAAAAGAATAAATATAATTTAAAAATATATATATAGGGACATGAGACTGACAAAGATAAAGAGGAATTGTAGTTTTTAGTTTTTTATTTCTAAATTTAAAAGAAGAAATATAATTTAAATATATATATAGGAACATGAGACTGACAAAGATAAAGAGGAATTGGCTTCCATATTGGGGGTGGAGGCAGTGAACAAATTGGTTAATGTGGATTGGACAACGCTTTCTAGATACATAGAAAAACAATCTAGTAACACCCCTGAAACATTGCAAACAAATCAATTGTGTCAAAGGGAATCAATTGATTCCCCAACCAGTCTTGGATCGAACAAAATATCTAGGAGGAAATCAGTGACAGTAAACTCTAAGAATGTGGAACAGGGAGCAGAGACTTCCAATGTCCCATCCACTCCTGGGACACAGACTTCTTCCACCATGCCATGTTATCAATCTTGCATTGGTAGCTACAATACAAAGATAGAATATGAGGTGGTTTCAAGGGAAGTCCAAATGACGAATGCTAGGAAAACATTTGTGAATAGGTTGAAGGAATCATGCCTTCAATAGTTTAAAGACCATCTACATTTCCCATTCTCACAGATACCCATGCAACTGAAAAAAGTAGTTATCCATGACATGGAGACTTATTTTGGCACATGTTGGTCTATAAAGAAGATAAAGCTACAAATGTCTCAAAACTGCAAGAGATTTCAGTGCAACCAAACAAAGAAGATAAAAAAAATTCCTCCTAAGCTAAGGCAGAAAAAGAAGGCCAATTGATGTAAGTGTGAAAGTATGGAAAGAGCTTGTAAAATAATATGAGAAGTCTGATGCAGGGAGGAAGTCTGGTGAGGAGTACGCAAGTATTTGAATTTTCTCATAAGATTATATCAAATTTATTAAATGATATTTAAATTTTATTTGTGCATAGTTAAATTGAATTAGTATATGTTTAAGGACAAGACCTCCAAGGCTAGGCTTGAGAAACTTCATGTCATGCATCACAGTGGCCAGAAAGGTTTACAGGCCTTGATCTGTACATTTGTAAGTATATTTAATATGTTAAATAATTTATTTATTTTTATTTCCTTGGAAAAAGTAAATGATTGAATATTAATTAGTTTAAGTAGTCCATGTGTCATGTTTTGACAGGAGGAGAAATATGGCCGCCATCCAAACCAATTTGAAAATAATATTTTACAAAACAAAAAGTGGAATGATTTTGTAATCTGGATGGAGAACGAGGTATCAATAGTTGAGTTTCAATAACTTAGTTGGATAGTGTTGTGTTAATATGTCAATTTGCATCTCTTGTGTTGATTTGTTTATTGATGTGTAGGATGAGTAAATAGAGCTCAAATCTTATGATTACAAGATGATCGTTTATGTGCATGAATAAATAGAAGGATGTAGATGAAATGTGTAATGGTCGGTTGTCATAGAAGTCAAACTATCGAAGTAAAAACACTAATCGAGTTAACATATATGCATCATTTGCATAAATAGTTGAAATGTGTAGCAAATGTTAATCAATACATTGAATTTTGAGATGCGTTGAAATAATAATAAAAAAAAATGTTTTGGGGAAAATATCAGCAGCGTGGGGGAAGAAAGCATTAACCATAATAAAAGAATTTTTTGTTGTTCTTGATACACTATTTGTAATTTTTCCTTGGATGACAGTACTAAATTTCTATATGTTGTACCCCTTAAATGTCCTACATGTTACAAATATGGAATAACAATGCACAACTTTGTATCGAGTCCAAAGGCCAAGGCATTCTGAATAAGGGTAGCCAAACTTGATAAGGATGCAGTCACTATTACACATATTGACAATCCAAAATAGTCATGTAAAGACAACTTCCTGTGAAAACCATAATCAATCAAAATATGCACATTCAAATCTAAGTTTGAAATCTTGCATTTCAGTCCATGCATCTAAGTCCTTGTTGAAGATTGAGGGTGTCAACAAAAAAGCTAGAATAGCTCTCCTTAAACCATAGCTAGTTTTAAAGTGCAGTATTTCCAAATTCAAATCCACTTCTCAACTAAGGAAAGGAGGTAGGATTGTCAGGTGCTACCTCAAATAGAGAAGGCCATAGAAAACATTGAAATAGAAGATCCAATAAGTGAGACAGTATAGCTATAGACCATAGATAATCAGAATTCTTGCAATGCGTAGATGCTTGTGATACAAACAAAAGGTGCTTACATATTGGCTGAATATATCCTCATCAAAATGACGAGAAAGAAATTTCAAATTTGTAAGTAAACTCTGACAGTCAAGAAAAATAATCATAAAAATTGGAAGTAAACTTTGGCAGACATGTAGGTGAACTTAATTCATCTGAATTTATGCCTCTTGGCAGAAATTAGGATCTCCCCTCCTAAAATTTGGACCACATCCATTACCTCCACATAAAATTGGACATCCTTGGTATTCTTGGTTCCCACGCCATGATATGGTTATGCAAATGAAAATGAAGCAAAGTAATCATCTCCTTCTCCACTGGCTAGAAGAATGCATGCTTAATGTTTTGATACATGATATCAGCTCTCTCTTCTGCTCTCATGGTTGAATACCGAAATCCATTATGGTGGGCCTCTATATTTCCAATCATCTTTCATCCTCTTCCACCAAATGTTGGCCTGATCCACACATCTTCCAACCTAATTGGCTTTGTTTTTGAAAGCTGAAGTTTCTTCTCTAACAGTCAAGAAAAACAGTCATAAAAATTGGAAGTAAAATTTAGCAGACATGTAGGTGAACTTAATTCATCTCACTTTATGCCTCTTGGCAGACATCAAGATCTCCCCTCCTAAATTTTGGACCACATCCATTACCTCCACATAAAACTGGACATCCTTTTTCTTCTTGGTTCCCACGCCATGATATGGTTATGTAAATGAAAATGAATCAAAGTAATCATCTCCTTCTCTACTGGTTGGAAGAATGCATGCTTAATTTTTTGATACATGATGTCATCTCTCTCTTCTACTCTCATGGTTGAATACTGAAATCCATTATGGTGGGCCTCCAAAGTTCCAGTCATCTTTCATCCTCTTCCACCAAATGTTGGCCTGATCCACATGTCTGCCAGCTTAATTGGATTTGTTTTTGAAAGCTAAAGTTTGTCCTAAGTCACCAGTGTATCTCTCTCTTCCTTTTTAGACTCTTTCATTGCTATAGATTATCTCTTGAATTTAATCATTTGTACCACATGGTTGATGTGCTTTGAATCCTTGCATCTAAAGTAAATTTCCTTAGCATAAATACTGCTAGGGAATTTCAATGTTGTCATTGTAGTTGGCATTAAAGCTAGTACCTGCAACATTGAAAATTATCCTTATATAAGAATTCCCTCCATCTTGTTGACTTGTAACACTCTTGATGGTGGCTACATGAAATCTGATTCTAATTCCTCTTCTACATTAGAGGGTTCATATCCTTGATCTGACTCTTCTAAATTATCAGAATTGGAATCACTAGGTTCCATATTCAAAAATTCCCAACCACCATCTTCAATAAATTTATCTGGATCATCAGTAATACTCTTCAAAATTGGCCACCAGTTGAAGTTTATTTTGCTTTCATAATGCTTTATATCCATGGAGTTCAGCCATTCCTTGATGCCATCAAGTGAAGATTGAGGAATGGTGTCAATGCAGAGTACATCCCGCTTGAAGTCTTTGAAAACAATAGCCATATCAAATGCCTTTTGCCCAAGTCCTACTCTCTCAAGGTTAACAATCCCAATCTCACTAATAGTGATTACTAAGAAAGGTAATTCCACCAACTCTACCAAACAGTTTACCGTAGGAACAATAAAAGAAGAGGATTTGAAAGGACCTCTATAAAAACAAAGCTCTCTAAATGGTATATCAAACTCTAGTTCAAAATATTTCAGATGAGGTTGCTCCCATAGCTATCTTACTCGCTTGAAAAATCCTTGAAACTCTGTATTGATTTTATTTTTCCCGTCCCTCTCTTGCTATTCTTCCTCAATTTCATTAGGATCGTACATTGACCTTCTTTCCCCTCCTAAATTTTGGACCACATCCATTACCTCCACATAAAACTAAACATCCTTGGTCTTCCTGGTTCCCACGTCATGATATGGTTATGCAAATGAAAATGAAGCAAAGTAATCATCTCCTTCTCTGTTGGCTAGAAGAATGCACGCTTAATGTTTTGATACATGATATCAGCTCTCTCTTCTTCTCTCATGGTTGAATACTAAAATCCATTATGGTGGGCCTCCAGAGTTCCAGTCATCTTTCTTCCTCTTTCACCAAATGTTGGCTTGATCCACAAGTCTGCTAGCCTAATTGGATTTGTTTTTGAAAGCTGAAGTTTGTCCTGACTCACCAATATTAGTTGTAACTTTTTTGAAATTTTATTATGGTATGTGCACTTTGATATGATGTAATATGATTATGGTTTCATCTCATATGTTGTAATATTAGATATATAACAGAAAAATAAATTATTGTGTGAAATAAATATAACTTTTCATTTTAAATGTTTTTTTTGCAGGACACGGGTCTTCCAGAAGATCAAGATGATCCTCAACATGATATAGATCCACAAAATATTGGTTCTGTCAGTACAGATCACATGGCAGAGGATGACGATGATGCAGATACAGAAGACACCAAGGCCAATAACAATGATGATGACGACGACGACGACGACGACAATGATGATGATGATGATGATGATGATGATGATGATGATGATGATGATCAGGATGGTGATGATGATGAGACAGTTGATGATAGTAACCAATGACATTCATGATCATATAGACTGCATCATGGATCATTGTTGATATATCATTATGATGACTCTTTTCATTATTACTATCATATGTATTATTTTCACGGCCTACTATACTATATTGTTGAGTTGTATCATATTGACATATATCATTTTCACGATATCATTTGGACATGTATCATCTTTACTTGTATCAATTTGAGTTACGTAATTTATCAATTTTATTTATATCATTTGTACATGTATCATTTTCACTTATGTCAATTGTTGGACATGTGTCATTTTGACATGTTTTTTATGTACTAGCATATTTGAATTTCACTTGTTTTTGTTATATATGATGATGATCTTATCAGTATTGACTTGTAAATTTATATATATTAAAAGTGGTCGATGATTTTTGGATGGATATTTATTAAGTATGATGATTTTAATTTACTACTTAAGATGGACGTCAAATTCAATTAAATTATAGATATTTGATTCACTTGTTTTAATTATAGATGATGATCGTGTTACAATAATTATATTGTTATTTAATCATATGAGTTAAATAATTAAATTACTTACTCTATAATCATATGAGTTATTTAAGAGGCACAATATATTTAACTAATAAATTGAAATAAAACATATTAAATTAATAAATGGAAGCAAAACAAAAAGCATTTTTAGAATCAAAAAAGGAAGCAATAATGGAAGCTAAACTAGAAGCAAACCCTAAGCAATCTTGGAAGCAAAATTGGAAGCAAACTTGGAAGCAAAAGTGGAAGCAAAAATGGAAGAAAATCTGGAAGAAAATATGAAAACAAAATTGGAAGCAAAATTGGAAGCAAAACTAGAAGAAAAATTGGAAGCAAAACCAGAAGCAAACCTAAAAGCAAAATCGGAAGCAAACTTGGAAGCAAAATCGGAAGCAAAACTAGAAGCAAAATCGAAAGCAAACTTGGAAGCAAAACCAGAAGCAAAACTGGAAGCAAAATTGGAAGAAAACATGGAAGCAAAACTGGAAGCAAAACTAGAAGCAAAACTAGAAGCAAAACTGAAAGGAAAATCGGAAGCAAAACCAAAAGAAAAATTGGAAGCAAACTTGGAGGAAAAATTGGAAGAAAAACTAGAAGCAAAAGTGGATGCAAAATTGGAAGCAAACTTGGAGGAAAAACTGGAAGCAAAAATGGAAGCAAAAGTGGATGCAAAATTGGAAGCAAAACTAGAAGCAAAAATGGGAGTAGACATGCAAGCAAAACCGGAAGCCAAATTGGGCGTCATTTCTGTCGTTACTTCCCAGCGCTATTTTAGGCACTAATGAAGGCACCATGATTTTCTAGCGCTAAATAGGGCGGAAAATTCGGCGCAAAATAGGACACCAAACTGACCATGCATGTTTGTGCCAAGTTTAATGCCAGCCAAATTGTCGAACTCATGTGCTCAAAATACACTAAAATTTGGCGCCAAAGTCGGTGCTAATTGCCTGTTGTGTTGTTGTGTGTGTTTGCTTTATTGAGTATTGATGATGAACCTAGATCCTATAGGGAGGCTCTTTCTTTAGAAGAAAGTGAGTCTTGGATGCAGGCCATGCAGGAGGAGATGATGGCTTTGGATAGTTGTGATACTTGGTATCTTGTAATTTTTCCCAAAGGAAGGAAGCCCATTGGTTGTAAGTGGGTATTTAAAAATAAATTTGGATCAGATGGTTAGTTAGAGTGGTACAAGGCAAGATTGGTGGCCAAGGGCTAGTCCCAAAGAGAGGGAGTTGATTTTGGTGAAATATTCTCTCCTATTACTAAATTAACTTCTATTAGATTTGTATTATCTATTGTTGTTGCTTATGATTTTGAAATACATCAAATGGATGTTAAAATTGCTTTCTTGCATGGGGATCTTGAGGAAGAAATTCATATGTGACATCCTAACGATTTTGATGTGAAAGGAAGAGAACACTTGGTTTGCAAGTTAAAGAGATCTTTATATGGTTTGAAATAGTCACCCATGATGTGGTATCAGAAGTTTTATGTATTTGATTTGAAGTTGGTTTTTGTTAGAAGTGAATAGGATCATTGTGTTTATATTAAGGTTATTGCTGATAAGATACTAATCACTGTCTTGTATGTTGATGACATGTAGTTTACGGGTAACAGCAAGGTGATGATTAGGGAGCTTAAGACTCAGCTTTATGGAAAATTTGATATGAAGTATTTGGGGGCTGCAAAATATATCCTTGGGATGGAGATCAGTAGAGATCAGGTTCAAAGAAAGCTTTGGTTAAATCAGAGTAAGCATGTTGATACAGTTTTGCAAAGGTTTAAAATGCAGGACTATAACCCAATAAATATTCCATTTTTGGTTGGTACTTGTGCAAACCCTTTTCCTAGTACCTGCAAAACAACATGAATAAACAAGTTAAACAATGAAATGCAAACCAAAACAAGGATTCCCCATGAAATCCAATTACAACATTCAAATTAGGAAGAAAATATTGAAGAACACAAAGCAAATGACAAAACAAAGATTGAATCCTAATTAGGGAAGCAAACTCTTGATCCCATGGGGGAATTGGTGCCAATTTGATGTGAAAATTGACCCTTTCCCAATTCCTATGATTGCAAGCTTCGATATGTTGACTTGATGAAGAGATTTGATCCACTTTTGATGATGAATGGTGAGAGCTCCAAGCCAAAATCTGCAATAACCTAGCTAAGAACTCAAGATTGATGAATGGAATGGCTAAGTATTTTAGCATGGTAACTTTGCTTGGATTGTGGATGATCAAATGAGGATATGAGCATTTTATTTATAGGATTTCAAGATGGATGAATGCCCAAATTTGAGCAATGCGAGACTAACATTCATCCAATGATATGATGCCACTTGTCAAGCTATGAGTGGATGATGGATGTGCAAGATTTGGGGTTTGTGCCAATAAATGTCAATATTTGAAATTCGAATGTGTTGAAATTACATGTAAGAGGGAAGGGAAAATGCAATAAATGCCACTTGGCTCAAGGAAAAGGACATGTAAGATGAATTTATTGCCTTGTTGGATGTACATGTTGACTTGGAATTTTTGAATTCAAATTGAGAGAATATTCCAAAAGATGCCATGTGAGGAAATTTAATAAATGAAAAAAATATATTTTCATGTGCAACTTGCATTATCTAGAGGATGTGACATGAGATGAGGTTAAATTAATCAAGGGTTAATTAATTTAACAGGAGATTAGATGATGTGACCTATTTGACTTAGATTTATGGATTTATTTAAATCAAATAAGAGATGAATGTGATAAGAGGCTAATTAAATAAAGATTTTGATTTATTTAATTAAAAGGAATGATGTTAGATTAAATCAAATAGGATTTTAATTTATTTAATTTAATGGATCGACCTTAGAGATTTAATCAAATTAATTGATTATTTAATTAAATAGGGATAATTAGATCATATGGATTGATTTAATTAACAGAAGGAACTAACTTAATTAGATAAAATGATTTATTCAATTAAGGGATAAAAATTGATGAATTTAATCAGATAGGGAGATTTGATTAAATGGTTAGATTGAGGGATGATTCAAGAAGAAATGATGTTAGTAAGTCAGGATCAGATGCACGATGTCAATCAGTATATTTTACGTGTCTACATTTTGACCCTCTTTGAAACAATGCACTCATTGCGTTAGTTCAAAGAATAAACAATCTCGATCAAAGCCAAAAAAAATTGATATTTAAAAACTTGCCCCACTACTGCATGGTGGGAGAAAATATGCCATTATAATGCCCCTTTGAGAGATCAAATGAAAATTTTAATTTTTTTGGGTGATGTCACGAAAAAAGATGACAGAGTACCCGACAAGTCCTAAAGGGGTCCAGGAGGCTAAAAACATGTCTAAACACAATAAAACGATGAAAAACAAGCCTCAAATAGACAAAAATAGGTTTGGGGGTCCAAAACCCTAGCAGGACAGCCATTTAGGGTTAAAAAACCCCAATTTTTAGGCTTGAAAGGGGCCCAAGGGGTCACTTTCAAATCATTTTCACACACCTCCGCTAGCAAACCTTGAGATTCGAGCTCTGACTCTCCAGCAATATGGTGCAACGACAACTTCCTCTACACATTTTGGATTGAGTTCGGACCTACCAGAGGCCACCTAGCATCGGGGCATCGATATGTGACCCTTACTAAAGCTTCATGTTTTCATTGAATGCATTAATTACTTCGTTAAAAGAGGTCGCCTCCAATGGCGCTATATAGCACTGCTCGACATTTGAATTGCGCCGCGCCAGGCCGTTTTGTGCTACAGCGATGCAATTTGGAGTTAAAAACTCTACCGCTGAGCTCAGGCTCGGCGGGCCGATTTGGGAAAAGTGCACCGCAGCGGCGCCCTTTTCATGCAAACTGCGACGCTGGAAAGCAAAGTGCACTGCAACAGCTCTATTTGGCTCAATTTAGGGGTCTAGCGTCAAAGTTTGAGGAAACTCAAACTGCGACGCCATCACAAACTACGCCGCTGGGGACGAGTTTGGAGCGTTTGACCAGGAATTTTTCAAAAAATTTAACACGGTGACTTTCCTTGATTCAGGACGGGCTGAGGGAGCTCTACTCTCGGGAGCATCGGTCGCGAGATTTGGCTAGCGTTCTACGGTACCTGAGCGATAGAGACCAGGATCGACTGGGAGTCACCGGATTATGGAACATTACATACGCAGCACCCGTGCGCACACACCTAGGGATGCTTTCAGTGCTAGTCGAGAGGTGGCATAGCGAGACATCGTCGTTTCATCTTCCCACTAGTGAGGCGACCGTCACCCTGGAGGACATTTGGCGCATTCTTTGGTTGCCTATTCATGGTTGTCGGGCGATCTATGATATGAACAAGGGATGCGAGTGCTGCACCAGATTCCTCGCCACATGGGACATTATTTACTGCGAGGGGCAGATTGAGCTGGAGCGGTATAGGGTCATCGCACCTCCCTTCCACTAGGTGGTTGCAACAATTATTTCAAGGTGGGTTCCCCAGACAGACGAGGGCGATACTTTAGTCTTGGCTGGGGTTACTGCTAGGAGTGGATGGTCCGAGATAGGCCAATTCACTTTGCTTGGGGGCTTGTCCTTCTAGCCTCACTCTACAGGGACTTACATGAGTATGTTTATATGGATGGAAAAGTGTTGGGGGCCAGAGTGACTTTGCTTCATGTTTGGGCGTGGGAGCACATTTATGTGCTACATCCATAGGTTGTTCCAATTCTGATGGGGGCAGAGGATACCCTGGTGGCACAATACAGAGACAGTGTGTCCTTCACACATACTGGCAAGCATGGGATCCCCTACTGGAGGCGGGTCCTAGATGATATGTTTTTTTTTACTTAGCGCCCATACCTTGGTCGGCCTAGATGGGCCAACGATGCTACCCAGCTCTTCTACTACCACCAGGATCAATATATGCAGGGGCGGGACCACACGATGATTGAGAGATACCTTCCCAAGCATGTGCAACATTAGTTTGGAGAGCCACAGGATCGGCCTGATGATGACTATGCAGCCGTCTTGACATAGGTGTCATGGGGACATGATATTCCTACCTCTAAGGAAGTTGATAGCTTCAGGCAGTTGGTAGCTTGACCGTGGGCTTATGATCAGGGCTTGGCAGATCCAGGGACCACACAGGCCTACAGGGATTGGTTCAGACCTCCTCTCTGTTTGACCATTCTAGGTGAGGATCTAGAGGTGCGCAGGGTCAGAGGCAGGGGGAGAGGATGAGGGCGAGGACCGAGGATCGAGATTCGACAAGATCCACCAAGGGTGCCCCTAGTTTTGCCAGGCCAAGGAGATGTCCACATGCAGGATCAGCAACAGGATCCATCAGTCCCACCACCACGAGCTGAGGGTGAGGACCAAGTTCATGTGCAGCCACGGGTACATCCACAGGGATAGGTAGACAGTCAAGATGCACTAATTACACAGCTATAGGCCCAGGTTCAGGCACTAACAACGGAGAGAGACCAGGTGAGGGCTGAGAGAGAGTAGCTCAGAGCAAAGAGGGATCAAGCTGTGCAGCAGAGATGGGCTGCAGAGCTACAGGCAACCACCGAGCTAGGCCGCAGGCAGTAGATTAAGAGCATGATAGCCTCCTCCTCCTAGGGTACAGTGCCAGTATGATCATATAGGGATGCCATCTAAGAGATAGAGTACTACCACCGGGCTTTCCATGACAGCGTACCTAGAACAAATTGGGTCCCAGAGTACTTAGAGCGGGCCAGCCAGAGACCACCAAAGGGTCACAGTGACAGGGGCGAGGGCAGCATTCATGGAGATCGGGCTTGATCCTGGTATTATGATGTACTTTTTGTGCCTTATGGGCTTGTTTTTGATAGCCCCAATGGGCCTTTTGTATTGATTGACATATATGTACAGTGATCTGATTTATTTTTGTACTATGACAGTGACATGATTGATGATATATATGAGCTGATTTTGATGCGATGTACTATGTACTCTTTTATGCATGGATGATTTATTTCTATATGCTATGCAGTGATGTTTTATGGATGCATTTATTTCTAATGATGTTCATGCAATGATTATGACCAATAGATCTATATTATGCTCACCTATGTATAATGATGTTAACTATATAATGATTTATTTTATGCTAATGCAATATATGAAATGATGGTATATATAAAATGATATAATCAATGATGTATGTAATGATGTGTGGAATATGCCTATGTATGAGATAATTTATGGATGGATGTAATATGAATGCGATGGTCGTGGTATGATACAAATGAAATGGTTTTATGAGATGCTTAGAATAATAAATGTTATTATCCTAAATGATGATGTATGTGATGCAATGATATGTTAATGCAAAGTGTGAATGTAATCTGATGATAATGATGCAAATATGTATGCCTAATGAATTAAATGCTTATATACCTATTGATTATGAAAAAAATGATTATGAAATGATTTCGTAGATGTTATGCAATGATTTAGATGGTAATATGAAGTGGTTGTGAAATGCTAATGAATGTTTATGCAATAATTGATATAATGCCATAAGTTGCAATGTAATGGGTGAAATGCAATGACATGGATGCACCTATTTATGAAGAATGTTTATGATAACCTGTTTATATGATGATAATGCAATGTGTATGTTTCCTATATGATATGCTTATGCAATATACTAATGATTTGTGGATGTAGGATCGATGGCGATGATGGTGATGATGATCAACTATCATAGTACCTTGTTAGTACGGTTAGTAAGAAAAGAAGTCATTTCAACAAGACACAAGATGATGCAAATGTAGATGATAATGATGATGATGATTACTTGCTGAGGAATTGGGATTTTCAAAGGGCCAAATTTTCTCATGTTTGATAACACACGTGGTACGATGCATCAAGGTATAGAAAACCAGGATGGCATAGTACCTAGTGTGATGGACTTTGACTCGACAATCAGATAGGAGTATTCTTGTTCACACTTGACATACGGAAACCCTGCTAGGATGCATTTCAGAAGTTTCAGACACCTTGGACCAAAACACAAAAAGGTAAACCTATCCCTATAATAGTCAACAAGTTGCCCTAGACCTCTTCCATACATACCTAACAAAGCAAGTATTCGCCAAGGTTATATTACAAGAACGTCCAACAAGCACAGTAGACAAAAGATAACGATCATTGCCCCATTTCTATTTCTCTAAATCCTCTGCTTTGGGATATCATTGAGACGTCCTTGGAATGAGCGCAAAATAAGATAAGTCAAAAGATAAAGACCAAGTAAACAAACAAACTGATGCTCTTCAATACCGCTAATGGAAAAAGGATGTGTTTTCTAAGGATAAGAACCAAAACTTATTGCCAAAAGATAATGCCCATTGTAGGAAGGATTCATCCTAGGACATGTTAGTGGATGGTGGCACATCATTTCGTTTACCCAAAGTGTTCTAAGAGATGATTGATATAGGACTAAATGGGTGATGAGTTATTGATATGAAGAAATGACCAACTTGCTTACTTACTGACTAGACCTAAGACCTGACATTTTGAGTTTTCACTTTTAACTTACTAGACTTGTTTCTAACTGTTTCACCAAAGGTTGAGGATGACGATTAGTTTATTATGAGTGGTGTTTATTACGAGTGCAAGCGAGATGAGACGGATGGATTTTTTTCAAATATTTGGATGTTTTTTATGTTTTGCAATGTTTTGAGGCTATTTTTTTTGGTGTTTTTCAAGATTTTACAAATGTTTTTGATTTTTGATTTTTGCAATGTTTTGGGATTTTGTGAGATTTTGACCAAGAGACTAACCTAAAAACCTATCATAGGGGTCTCGAGGGCTGGTCAATAGACCAGCCTTGCCTACGTTATATATGCAGAGACCACGTAGTTTGACTAACAACTTGACCAATTTAAATATGACGATATACATGATGAGATGCTATTTTATTATGACGGACTCCTATAGGACTGACCTAAATGTCTTGGGGGATGATCAAAGATCAACCTTGCCTACGTTCAAGCTCAGAGATGACGTAGTTCGACAAGACGACTCTGTTTTTGGATTTTTTGGATTTTTGATTTTCTAATGTTTTTGGATTTTTTGATTTTCTGATGTTTTTGGATTTTTTGATTTGAGGACTTTAAGAATATACATGAATCCAATCTGATGAGAACGTGCCCCCAGCGTGATGCAATAGACTACCCCAATAAAGGCAGGACAAACTAACCTTGAGGATGGGTTGAGTAGTACTAGGAGGGATCATGATATGAAAATAGGACCAAGCTATGGTGCGGATGCGAGTGGATGAGTGATGGAAGTGAGATAGATGGATGATGCAGAGCAAGCTGTAAAGATCCTGGTGGATGGAAAGTGCTTATTTATGCAAGGCTCGTTTGCCATGTTTTCACCGAGGTACTTGCCCAAAGTGCCACCAAAGTGGTTTTCACTAGAGGACAATTTTTTTGATCCTTTTCTAAATTTTTTGATTTTTTGCTTTTTATTTTTTTTGTTGTCACCAAGATGCTTGTTTGCCACGTTTTTGCCGAAGTAACCATTTTTTAAGGACTTTTTCTAATTTTTTGGATTTTTGGTTTTATACCCTGAAAGAATTAGGCCTAAAAAATTTTGAGATGGTAGCTATTCATTGGCTCCTACAGAGGTTCCCCTTCGGGTTTTGATAACTGATATGCCCCTAATTTGTAACTTGTTATGATGAAAGGACCTAACCAATTAGGTTCAAACTTGCCTTTGCTGCTTGGATTTGAGACATTCTTCTGATTTTCTTTTAAGACCAGTTCTTCGACTTGGAAAATCCTGCTTCTAATTTTCTTATTGTAGCTCCTCTTGAGTCTATTTTGATAGACTTGTAGATGATTTAGAGCATCGATACGTCTCTCATCCAGTAGCTCTAACTCGTTTAATCTTGACACCCAGTAGTCCTCATCAGTGATGAGGTTTTGTAATGATATTCTGAGGGATGGGAGCTCGATCTCGATGGGGAGTACAGCCTCTAATCCGTAGACCAAGGAGAAGGGGGTGGTGCCGGTGGGTGTGTGGATGCTCGTTCGATAAGCCCAGAGGGAAATATTAAGCTGCAGATGCCAATCACGACCTGCGTCATTGACTATTTTCTTAAGGATTTTGAGGATGGTTTTGTTCATGGCTTCTGCTTGGCCATTGCCTTGGGGATAGTACGGGGTGGAAAAGCGATGTATTTTGAATTTCTTGCACAAGTTACGAACCTCCTAGTTCTCGAATGGTGTCCCATTATCTAAGATAATGGCTTGTGGGACACTGTAATGACATATGAGATAGTTTATGATGAATTTTAAGATTTGCTTCCCAGTGATATATGTCATGGGTATGGCTTCTACCCACTTTGTGAAATACTCAATTGCAGTGATGATGAATTTGTGGCCATTGGATGAGGTGGGTGTGATTTTCCCTATGAGATCAAGTCCCCATTGCGAAAAGGACCATGGTGTGACGATCGGGTGAAGCTCTTAAGCTGGAGCATAGATGAGGTCCCCATGTTGCTGGCATTGTAGACATCTTTTTGCATGATCATGTGCTTCTCTTTCCATCGTTGGCCAATAATACCCAATCCTCAGCAGTTTCTTGGTGATGGTCATTCCACTTGAGTGTGAGCCACAGATATCGTTATGGACCTCGGTTAGAGTGGTTAATGCCTCCTCAACATTTAGGCAGTGCAGTAAGGTACCTTCTATGCTTTTATGGTATAGGGTATCACCTAGGATCACAAATATGGATTCCTTTTTGACAAAGGTTTGTTTTAGGCTTGATGGTAGGTCAGCGGGTATGACTCCTATTCGAAGATATGTATAGATGTCATGATACCAAGGATCGCCAAGACCAACGATTTCACACACATATTCTGATTCAGGTACCTTGAATGTGGGAACGAGAAGCTGCTCAATCATAAATTCATATTTCAACACATTATGAGGGATATCTAATAGGGACCCAATTGTAGCCATGGCGTCTGCTGCTCTGTTGTTGGTTCTTGGAATCTGCTCAAATGTTATGTCAATGAAGGATTCCTTTAGAGTCTCCACCAATTTCTTGTATGGAGTGAGCTTATCATCCTTAGTCTAATATTCATTATTGACCTGATTTATGATCAACTGAGAGTCTCTGTAGACCTTGAGAGCTATGATATTTCATTGCACTGCTATCCTGAGGCCTATAATCAAAGCCTCGTATTCTAATATGTTGTTGGTGCAAGGAAATGCCAATTTGTATGACTTTTGTATGCATTCCCCTTGTGGAGTGATGAAGAAGACACCAGCTCCTGATCCATGTTGTGTGTATGAACCATCGAAGTATAGTTTCCAATGGTCAGTTACATTGAGGTTAAAAATGGATTCATCTGGGAATTATGAGACAAGAGGGTTCTCAACATAAATGGGTGTTTCCGCTAGTTGATCTACAATAACTTGTCCCTTAATTGCTTTCCGCTCTATATACTCGATGTCATACTTTGATAATATCATTACCCATTTTGCCATTCTTCCTGTGAGCATTGCCTTTGATAGGAGATACTTGAGGGGATCAATTTTTGCAATGAGCTTTATCTTGTGTGCCAACATGTAATGTCTGAATTTTTGGGATGCAAACACTATGGTGAGGCAAGCTTTCTCGATGAATGAGTAATTTAGCTCATGACTGACCATTGTCCTGCTAATGTAGTCGATGACTCTCTCTGTTTCATTTTCATCATGCTGAGCTAGGAGAGCTCCAAGCGCTGTTGTCGTTGCTGACACATATAAGATCAATGGCTTTCTTGGGATGGGTGGCATTAAAATTGGTGGTGTTAGTACATATTCCTTGATTTTGTTAAATGATTCTTCACACTTTGTATCCCATTTGTATGCCACTCCCTTGTGGAGTAGGTGAGAGTATGGGTTTTGCTTGTCTACCAGTTGTGCTATGAACTGTCGGATGGATTGAAGTCAGACTTGGAGGCCTCTCAATTGTTTTAATGTCTTTGGTGCTTCCATCTCAAGGATTGCTTTCACTTTTTCTGGATCCACCTCGATACCCCTCATGGAGATTATGCATCCTAGAAATTTACCTGATTGTACGCTGAAGACGCACTTCTTGGGATTTATTCTGACTTTGTATTCCTCCAATATGTCAAAGATAGCACTTAGGGTTTCTATATGATCTTCTCTTTTTTTGGATTTTGCTAGGATGTCGTCGACATAGTCCTCGACTATTTTATGAATCATGTCATGGAATATTACTGTCATGGCCATTTGATAGGTTGCACCTACGTTCTTTAGGCTGAATGGCATCATGTTCCAGCAGTAGGTCCCCCATGGACAAGTGAAAGCCGTCTTATGTTGATCTTCTTTTGCTATCATGATTTGGTTGTATCCTGAAAATTCATCCATTAGTGATAGCATCTCATGTCCTACTGTCATGTCTACTATCATGTCGATGTTGGGAAGTGGGAAATCATCCTTGGGACATGCTTTATTAAAATCCCTGAAGTCCGTACAGATTCAGATGGCTCTGTCAAGTTTGGAAATAGGTACTAAATTTGACACCCATTTGGGATAATCAATTGGTCGGATAAATCCTGCATCTAACAACTTTTTGAGCTCCATTTTTACCAATAGGGAAATTTGATGATGCATTTTTTCAAGTTTTTTTTTGATCGGCTTTGCTTCTGGATACATAGCTAAATGATGGACCACAGTCTCTAGATCAAGTCCCAGCATGTCAGCATAACTCCATCTGAAGTTTATTTGCCTTTCCCTTAGGAATGCTGCTAGGAGTTCTTGCTCTTCTGATAATAGTGATTCCGCATAAAATGTGATATGCGGGGTCTCCTCTATTCTTAGGTTGAAAGGATTGCATTTCTTAGCCAAGACTGTTGACTTCTCCTGATGAATAGCTCTTAGAGGAAGATTGAATCCTTCATCCTCGGGTGCCTCAAAGAGGTTTTCACCATTGGATACGTCCTTTCTTTTTACTATTTTCTTTTCAGAGAGTGCCACAATGTGGTTTTCACTCAAGGACTTGGATATGATTCTTAGTTTCTCACTTTTGCGACTAAAGGATTCAATCATTTCCCCATAATAGGCATGTGTGTCCAACTCCATTATAAACCCTACCTTGTGATCTCCATCTGGAATGTTATCCCTCAATCCCATGAATTCTGAGAGTGCCTCATCGTTTTCGAATGTATCAAGAACTGGTGGTCCTCGTTGGTCATAGTCGATCAGTTGGGGATATACTAAATGGATCTCATGATTTTGATGATCGGATTTGAAAGACAAGGTACTAATCATGCAAAGGGTAGTGTCCTCAAATAACCTAGGTAGATTGGTCATGGTATCTTCATCATTGCTACTTATGTAGGCCTCGATTATAAAGTTGTGTATGTCTCTACCTATGGATATTGGTGAGCATACTTGTGCTAGTATTGGCTAAGGAGAAATATTAACCGTTCTAACCAGAGGGCTTTGGCCACGTATGGTTATACTCGGAGGGGTACACCCAAGGCCAAGATTTGTTATTGGTCACGTCTCTGGCATGATAGGTATTATGAGCCTATTGTCATTTTGTCCCAGTCTTTGATTTCTGTCGTAGCCCATTGCGAGCATCATTTGTAGGCCCTTGCTTCTTTCGTCCATTAGTAATTCAGGTATCAGTCTTTCATCTTGATACAACATGTGAGATGGATCTGCTTCAATAACCTCATGGCCAAGGTCTGCCCAGCTTGTGAATTTGGGGTAGTCTTCAGGGTATGTTTGTGATGTGGAAGCTTGATTTTCTTGTGGACGACCCCGTGATCTTGGAGATTGTGGTAATTCTCCTATCACAAAAGCATTGTTAGGGAGCTTGTAGCTTCCACAACCATCCTCCTAGATGATGAGCTTGATATTGGAGATGGTAGGGATGGTGGAGATGGCGGGTGTCTCTGTCAGAGAAGTGGATGCGAGAGTGGCGGGGTCGATGTATGGTGTGGATGGGCCCTCATCATTTTTTGGTACTTGGGGGATTTTGTAATACTTGGCTTCAATATTTTTGCAATATGAAAACGGTTCAGGATCTCCATGGACAGTGACATCCTGTCCATTATGTGTAAATTTCACACATTGGTGGAAGGTTGATGCTACGGCTTTCATTGCATGGATCCATGGACATCCTAGGAGGATATTATATGGCAAGTCAAGGTCCAAGACCTGACAGGTGGTTTCCATGAGCGTTGGCCCTACTTGAATAGGGAGTTTAATCATGCACTGAGACACTCTTTCTTGGTCATCATATGCTCTTATCATGATGCCTTTTCCTTCGTCGATGGAATCTTCTGATATTTTCAACTGCTTGATGAGGCTGAGAGAATAGATGTTCAAACTTGTACCTCCATCCACCAAGACCCTTTTTATTTTCCTCTTATTTACGATGGCTTCCAAGTGAAGTGCATGGTTGTGAGATGGTTGGGCGGGGAAATCATGGTCAGAGAATGTAAGGAGATTAGGTGTTATGACATTTCTGACCATAGCTTGGAATTGCTCCACATTGAGATCTTCGGGAACAGTGGATGAGGCTAATGCTTCCTCAAGGATCCTCTTATGGGTTGATGATATTTTTAACAACTCCATGATGGAGATGTGTGTTGGTGTTCTCTTGAGTTGGTCTAGGACATTATAGCCATTAGGAACGGATCTAGATGCAAGGACTCTATTTGGTTGGGATGATCCTGCAATGGTTACTTTGTCGCCTCTTGTGGTGATTCCACAATCTTCGGCATGGGAATCTTTGATGGTGATGACCATGCAGTCCTCATTTAGGGAGGCAATGACTATATGATACACATGATTTACACTGCCCTTCCCTTTATCATTTTTATTGCCTTTGTTACCATGATTCGGCATCGGATTCGTATATATTTTAAGGTCCTGATTTCCCATAGGTTGTTCCATGTTTATGATTTTCTTATCGATGAGATCTTGAATGATGTTTTTGAGTCTCATGCAGTTGTTTGTAGTGTGGCCTTTGATTTTGTGAAATTTGTAAAGTTGATTCTCCTTATACCAAGGAGGTTTGACATCAAGTTCTTGGTAATTCTCAAATGTAGGAGGCTTGATGAGTTTTTTGTCGATCAAGTTTTTCATTATGTCCTCAAGTGGTTCCCCCAAAATGGTGTATTTTTATTTTGGATAACTTTTGCGCTGGGGTGGTCCTCTTTGGTCATTGAGGTTATTGATGGTTGGATTGTTGTTGGGTTGGTATGTTGTGTGATGAGTGTTTTGGTGTTGTGTTTGGGTTTGTTGTGTGGGTGTATTTTGGCATGGAATACTAATGACCACCTTGGCATCAACGACGCCATCATTAGTAATGTTCTTGTTCCTTGCCCATGTGTGAGGTTTATCATTGTAATTGGATGATGGGCGGTTGTTTTTTTGTTCATGGTATGATGTTGATTCTGCAGGTTGGGTCACAAGGGCTCTTTTGATGCTAAGCGCCTTGGAAATTAGTTGATCATATGTGGTGATGTCCTAAACCTTGAGATGAAATTCCAAGCGGCCTTCAAGGTTGGCTATGATGGTGCAAACTTGTTGTTCTTTTGGCATGGTCCACTTGCTCTGATTGGCCTTGGATCGCCATCATTGAAGGAATGTAGCAAAAGATTCATTCTTTCCTTGTTTTAGAGCATATAGTTCTTCAAGACTGACATCCATTGCAATATTACATGCGTATTTCCTAATGAATGAATCCCTAATTTCTTGGAATGTTCTAATGCCTGAAGGTAAGTGAGAGAACCATTCTATATCAGGGCCTGCCAAGCTTCTAGGAAATATCCGCATTAGATAAGTATCGTCGTATGCGACTTCCATGCAATGAACCTGAAATTCCCTGATGTGATCTTCAAGGTTGCCCATCCCTCAATATTTGTCAAATTTAGGGATATCAAATCCCTTGGAGAATGGTTTCATCTCTAGGCTCCTATCAAATGGATAGGGACACAAGTTGCTTGGTGTCTTGGTTGTTCGCCTTGATTGAAGGTCGAGCACTTGTTGCGAGAGCAACCTGAGTTGTGTCATCACATCATTTTGCAAATTAGGGGGTGGGATGAAAGTGTTTTGGGGTGTTTCAATCGTTGGTTGGAAGGATGGGTTGGTCAGTGCATTGTTTGATGGTATATGTATGTTCTGGCGAGTGAGGTAGGCTTCCACCTACTTTTGTATGAACAATGCCTGTTGTTGATCTTCTTGTTGTTGTGCTAGGATTTGTGCTTGTTGTTGCGCTTGTTGCTATTCCAACAATGCTTTTTGTTGTGCTTGCTATTGTTCCCACAACGCTCGTTGTTGGGCTGCCAATTCTGCTACTTCTTGTTGTTCTTGATATTGCTTTAATGCTTGTTGATATGCTTGCAATTGCGCTGCTTGTTGTTGTGCAAGAAGTTGTGCTTTATATTGGGCTTGTTGTGCCTGATATTGGGCTTGTGCTTGCATTGCTTGTGCTTGTACTGTCTGTGCTTGTGCTACTTGTGCTTGTCCTGCTTGTTGTTGCAATAAAAGTTGTGCTTGAGCGGCCCTTTGTGCTTGTAATGCTTGCACAGCTTGTGAAGCTTGAGCAACTTGTTGTTGTTGTTGCAATAATGATTGGGCTTGTTGCGCTTGCAATGCAGCTTGTGCAGCTTGTGCAACTTGAGTAGTTTGTTGTACGGATTTTTTTTTGAACTTGTTGGTATCCTCTTTGGAAAGCAGCTTGCAATGCTATGTCGTATTGGCTTGATGTGGTGAAAGTTGGTGGTGGTGGGGGTGGTGGTGGATTTGGAATAGTGTTTGTGAAGGTGGTGTTGATGTTTTGCATGATGGATGGTGTTGTTGATGTGGTTGGTCCTTGAGAGACCATGCTTTGTGATGCTAAGGGGGTGTTTGATGATGTTGTCATTGCTTGTGTGTTTATCGTTTGTTGTTGCGATATCAACGACAAATTTTGAGTGTTTGGTGCAATGCTTTGATTGAGGGTTGGGATAGCGGTTTGATTGATACTTGGTAGAGGGAGAAGCCCTAAACCAAGGAGTGGTGTGGATGATAATGGCAATGGTGGAAGTGGTGGAAATGTAAGGGGTGTGAGTCCTTGTGAAAATGTTGTGGTGTCGAAGATGCCCCCTGTTCCGAACATATCTCCCTCTTCTTGTGAATTTGTGAGAAGAGGTGTTTGAGGTGTTGTGTGAAAAAATGATGATGATGGATCATGATGGAATGTGAGAGGAACATCTTTGTGTAATGGGTTTTCAGGTATGTTTTGTTCCAATGTGTTGTTTGCATCCAAGTTTTGATTATTAACAAGGGGATGTGATTGAAGAGCATTGAGAAATGTATTTCCTTTATTGACATTGGGTTGTGTTGGAGAAAACGATGTTGTGATTTACGAAATGTTTTACATGATATTTTGGGACGGTGGTGTGGATGAGATCAGAGGAAATGATGTCTCTACTATGGTACTTACGTCAAAATTTGAAGGCAACTTGGCCCCTTGTTTTGCTAGTTCAAGCATGTACAACGAAGGGTTAAGTCTCATTATGATGTTGATGATTCTATGGTTGTTCAAATTTTGAAGCATTTCAGTCATTTCTTCACAAGACATTCCAAAAGTGAGGTCCTCTCCTTGGTTTTCTTCTTGCGGATTTTGTGATGATGAGAGGGTCAACGAATTGCTTGATTCAGTTGGATTCATTTCTGCATTTGTTTGGCTAAGATCGCTTGAAGCGGGTGTTTCTTTGTTGGCTTCCATACTCTTCTTGTATTGAGATCTAGTTAGAACCATAAAACAAGGATCAATCTTCGAGGAGATGAGAGATGAATCTCTTGATTCCTTGGATCGATCGTTATTTTATGCCCCAAAGTAGAAAGTTTTTAGGGTGCCTTTAGGATCAAAGATGATAATGATATGATGATAATGTAAAGGATGGATGATATGGATGTTTTTGGCTTTTGATAAATCTTGAATGAGATACTAGGCTCTTAGGACTTGCAGATTTTGATTTTGATTTTGTTTTTGGATTTGAGATTTCGCCCTTGATTTTGATTTTAATTTTGATTTGGATTTTTGAACAAAAGGACCCTAAGATGTTGGATGATGATCTAGGGGATAGCTTTGTTCAAAGGATGATGTTTTGAATATGTGTGAGGAGAAGGATGCATCTATCCACACCTATTTTAACAAGATGATAGTTTTACTAAGCATATGACAAAGGATTCATCGACATACACTAAGCTAGACAAGATGATTTTGATAACTTTGACTAAGTATATGCAAAAGGATGCATCTACACATGCCTAGCCAAAGGTGATTTGATAAATGTTTTCAAGGATTTAGTCTCAATGATTTTGATGATTTTGATTTCACCATAAATCCTAGTATCAAGGACGATTTTAAGATTTTCTGAAAGGTGATTTGTGAGATGGATTTGTTTTGATGTTTTGGAGGATGGATGCAAGAGGTTTGATTTGTTTTGATCCTAAGATGAACTTAAAAAGGTACACTTTGTTTGCCTAGATCTAGGTATTGAAGAGCATGCAAATGCTTCCTAATGACCTTTGTAACCAAGAAGTGATTTCATTTGAACATTCATTTTCGGATTTCCAACCAATGATTATTTGCTTTTGGATTATGAGTCTTCAACACATATGAAAGTTCATTTTGCTTAGCTTTGCTTAATGTCTTTATTTTACCAAAAACACTTTCTTAGATTAGGTTTTCAAACTAAGATGTCCAATGTCCTAATTTCTTCAAACCCCACAAGATATGTTATATGGAAATTCAATGAACTTAAGGCAAGGGCTTTCCTATTGTTTACTTAAGGAGACAAATTGAGATATAATCCAATGTTTAGAAACCTCTAAGGACGTGAATCCCAAAGGAAATCAATAACATATGGATTGAATCAATTGCATTTGTCTTCAAAAGGGTTTGAAATTTGGATGATGTTGAGTGTTTGTTTTTTAGATGATTTTGATCAAGCAATGTATTTTGTAACCCAAGAATAAGTACAATCCTATGGATGTGTAAGACAATATTTGTTGGATTCTCACTTGGACAAGTCTAGCTACGCTTATCTCTAGCAAATGGTTAGATGCTTGACCCCACTGGCTCCCCTCCACGGCACTCACTTATATGGGGCAGCCAAGCATCAACACCCATGAAACTCCCACGGTATGCTTTCCATTTCTACTAGAAGACCGTAAAACTGTGGGGTGGCTTGAGAACGACCGTTCTTGCACCAACAAATAGATTAAAGGATTTTGGAAAATTCTAGCACATGGGTTTTAGTAAGGATTTTCCGTTCGTGGAGATTCACCCATACAAAAAGAGTCCCCTTTCGGATCCATCTTGTCAGAATCAACCGTGTGATATTGGCATTTCTTCCAATATCCACATTTATATCCTGATTGGAAATACTCTTGGATTTAGAGTGTTACCGGTTGAGTCGTTCCCTTGGGTGAGTACTTTTTCCCCAAGGCAGGCCCTCTAGGATAAACAATAGTTAATGAAGAACACTATTCGTAACTCGATCAATCCTTGTTGGCAACAAAGAGAGAGAATATACGCAACAATGCCCCCACTCACACTCGCACAATATGTTGTTCAATTTTAAGCCCAAATTGAAGTGTGGAGGTGATTGCTTTGTCTTAACCCAAAGTCATGAAAAAGGCCTTTTGATTCTCAAGATCGCTATAAAGTGCAAGAGAAGCACATACATCCTTTTTCGATGGCTTTAGTCTAAGTAAGCCCTCACAAAAAACAAAGCTACACTTGTTCTTTTTAAATCCTCAAAGCAATATGTGAGTTTGTTTTAGAGCACCAAATCACAAGTGAAAGGCATTTGTTCAATTGTTAAACCCAAGAAACAAACTCTAGTAAGTTGTTGATCGTATTGTTCGTTTTAACCTTTGCAAGAAAAAAATTGAAAGGTTCTTTTTAAGCCCAAATGAAAACTAGTGTTCTAAGAATGAAAAGATGAAAAATTCTTAAAGAAGTGTTAAACAAACACTTAAGTGTTTAAAAACACTTTGATTGGAAAAAATATCATCACCATGCTCCTCCTTCCTTTGTTTTCGATTTCCAACCTTTAAAGAAGAAAAAATAGTCAGATTCTGGAAAAAACATAGAAGTTAAAAACCAGAAAATAGAAGGCAAATAAATCATAAATCAAAAGCATGTGCTAAAAATTAAATTATCCCTTTTTTTGTTTCCCAGCATCGCAACTCGTGAAGGCATCATTTTTTTCTCCCAGCGATGCTCTCACAGCGCCGCTTACCAGTCAGCAGCGCTCTGTGTCGGGACAGAGAGCTCAATTGCGTCGCAATTTTTCCCAGCGTTGTAGTTTGTGTCCAACGTCGTTGTTTTCAAAAAATTTAAAAAGTCCTGCAAGTCAACGAGTCCAACAGTGAAGTTAAAAATTTAAATTTTTTGGCGAGACAAGTCCAGCGGTGCAGTTTGTGTTTCAAGCAGTGCCATAAAGCGACGCTGACGAGCCCGTTGTGCCAAAACAGCGACGCTGACAAGCCCGTGGTGCCAAAACAGTGACACTAACGAGCCCGTGGTGCCAAAACAGTGACACTGACGAGCCCACATTAAAATTTCCTGTGTGTGAAGAAAAATGCAAAAATTTCAAGAAAATGTTAAAAATAATGATTTAGTAGCCCTCCCTCTAGCGCCAAATGTGTGAACCCTTTTCCTCATACCTACAAAACAACATGAATAAACAAGTTAAACAATGAAATGCAAACCAAAATAAGGATTCCCCATGAAATCCATTTACAACAATCAAATTAGGAAGAAAATATTGAAGAACACAAAGCAAATGACAAAACAAAGATTGAATCCTAATTAGGGAAGCAAACTCTTGATCCCATGGGGGAATTGGTGCCAATTTGATGTGAAAATTGGCCCTTTCCCAATTCCTATGATTGCAAGCTTCGATATGTTGACTTGATGAAGAGATTTGATCCACTTTTGATGATGAATGGTGAGAGCTCCAAGCCAAAATCTGCAATAACCTAGCTAAGAACTCAATATTGATGAATGGAAATGGCTAAGTATTTTAGCATGGTAACTTTGCTTGGATTGTAGATGATTAAATGAGGATATGAGCATTTTATTTATAGGATTTCAAGATGGATGAATGCCCAAATTTGAGCAATGTGGGACTAACATTCATCCAATGATATGATGCCACTTGTCAAGCTATGAGTGGATGATGGATGTGCAAGATTTGGGGTTTGTGCCAATAAATGCCAATATTTGAAATTCGAATTTGTTGAAATGACATGTAAGAGGGAAGGGAAAATGCAATAAATGCCACTTGGCTCAAGGCAAAGGACATGTAAGACAAATTTATTGCCTTGTTGGATGTACATGTTGACTTGGAATTTTTGAATTCAAATTGAGAGAATATTCCAAAAGATGCCATGTGAGGAAATTTAATAAATGAATTAAATCTATTTTCATGTGCAACTTGCATTATCTAGAGGATGTGACATGAGATGAGGTTAAATTAATCAAGGGTTAATTAATTTAACAGGAGATTAGATGATATGACCTATTTGACTTAGATTTATGGATTTATTTAAATCAAATAAGAGAGGAATGTGATAAGAGGCTAATTAAATAAAGATTTTGATTTATTTAATTAAAAGGAATGATGTTAGATTAAATCAAATAGGATTTTAATTTATTTAATTTAATGGATCGACCTTAGAGATTTAATCAAATAAATTGATTATTTAATTAAATAGGGATAATTAGATCATATGGATTGATTTAATTAACAGAAGGAACTGACTTAATTAGATAAAATGATTTATTCAATTAAGGGATGAAAATTGATGAATTTAATCAGATAGGGAGATTTGATTAAAGGTTAGACCGAGGGATGATTCAAGAAGAAATGATGTTAGTAAGTCAGGATCAAATGCACAATGTCAATCAGTATATTTTACATGTCTACAGTACTAAGTTGGTTTTAGACATGTGTTCTAATTTTGATGATGATATTGAAGAGATGTCTAATGTTCCTTATGCTAGTTTTATTGGTAGTTTAATGTATGCAATGGTTTGTACTAGACCACATATAGCCCAAGCAGTGGGAGTTCTAAGTAGGTTTATGTCTAACCCTAGTAAAGAGCATTAGACTTTTGTTAAAAGGGTGTTTAGGTACTTTTGATGTACTTTTGATTATTGTTTGGTTTATCATGGTACTGATTATGTGGATAAGTCATTGGATATATATGGTTTTGTTGATCCAAATTAGGCAGGTGACTTGGATAGTTGAAGGTACACTACTAGCTATTTGTTCACTTTTTTTGGAGGTGAAGTGAGTTGGATGAGTAAAAGACAACCTACAGTTGCACTATCCACTACTAAAGTAGAGTATATGGCTAATACTCATGCCTCTAAGGAGGATATTTGGTTATAAAGGCTTGGCATAGGTATTGGTTTTTATTGCAGGACACTAAGGATCAAATGTGACAGTTAGAGTTCCATATGTTTGGCTAAGAATCCTATGTATCATTCTAGTACTTGATGTTTAGTATCACTTTTTTGTGAGAAATGGTAGAGAATGTATAGGTCTTGATTGAAAAATTAGAAACCTTGGATAATGTTACAAATTATCTCACAAAGCCAGTAACCACAAACAAGTTCTCTTGGTGCAGGAAGGCCATGGGTCTTGATCATTGTACTTAATTTCATGTTGATGTATCTCTATGGGTGTAATTTATAATGTATGATGTCAAGTGGGAGAATGTTATGATTTAGGTGACTTCAACCTTGTAAATCCATTAATTAATTATTTTCCTAATGTCTTTTGTAAGTTACCCATAAGAGGTGAAACCTTTTAACCAACTATGGTGAAAGAGCGCATGTAAAGATGAAGTTATTATTACCATTTGTCTTCTGGGAAAAGGACAAAATAGCTAGGCATCCCACTTGGAATCTCCTATTTTTGGAGGGTTATGACATCCATCATATGTTGTAAGAGTATCTGTGACATAGATGACATTTTCATAAGATGTTATGACAACTATGACAACATTTATGATAACATTTATGACAAATTCCTTCACTAGGTGCCCAAGCATGAGAGATGCCCTATGACAACTGTAAGAGCATCTGTAAGTTGCTATTTTGGGTGGATTTGGTGGTTACAATGAGGTAGGCATGGGTTTTTCCATGTGGTTTAGTTTCATGTTGTTTGGTGATACCATGGTGGCATTCATCCCCACGAGTTTCTATAAAATGGGGCCTCAAGCTAGAGTTATTCATGAAGTTGTGTAGGTAACAGGGTGTTGTCGAATTCTACAGAATTATTCAAAGAAGTGTATTATTGTTGTAATCTCTCTTGGATTAGTAATATTCTTTCCTCTCTCTTTTTGTGTTGGATTTTTTTCCCTTAGGGGTTCCTCCACGTAAATCTAGTGTCATGTGTTATGGTTTTCTATTTCTTGTTTTAATTTTGCAATCACATACATTTAAGGGTTGATCTTTGGATTCAAATTTGCAATTATAGTTGGTTAAAGTTCATATTTCAAGCTTTCTTCACCTTTTTTTACAATAGTAGATCTAGTGTGTGTTTCTCCATTTTTCCACCTTCTTTCTGGCACACCTTGTGGACCTAGTATGTGTCTCTCATTTTACCTTGTCTTGGGGGCTCACCTAGTGAAAAATGTTCCTCACTAGTCTACGTGCCTTCCAATTTATGATTCACCTAGAAAATATTGGAATTTTCTATTGTTTTATTCATGAATTCCTTTTTGTATGGGTCCTAGCATAATACAACTTGTTAGTTTATACCTTCTTTTTACATTTCATTTTGACATTGTATGTTTATATATGTCGTTTTGCTGCATATCATACATGTGTGTTCCTTTGTGCTTATGTTGGTTTGCCATGGGATCTTAGATCCTAGCGCTTGGACATCTCCCTTGATCATTAGTCATCCTATCATTTCAACATTTTGTACATTTGAACCCCTCTTGACATATATATCTCTACTTTAGTGTAAGTTTGAGCGTAAGTTCATACTCTCACTAAACACGAGCTAAATGTAGTGTCAAAAAATTTCACCCTTAACAATTTCACATTATGTTTTTTCCCCTTAAATTATTGGTCTTAATTAAGCTCCTATTTTTTCAAATTATGTATTCCAATGCCTAATTTTTACCATTTTCTAAAGGATTACAAGCATTGAATGAATGCAACCAATTGTTATTTTGCTCCCAAATAAGTGTGTCTTGGAAATTTGGGCCAGGACCCAAATTCAAATATATTATTGGTGGAATTTTTACATCCAAAATTTAAATATCAAGTGTTGGCTTTTGGAATCTAATTTTTGGGAAATTAGTACAATTGTATATAAATACCTAGTTATTTTATCATTTGAAATCTAAAAAACAACTAGAGAAATCATTCGTGAGAAAATACTATAGTCAAGAGCAGCATTTCAGAGCTTTATTGCAGAAATTCAAGATCATAACATCATGTCAAATTCTATGTGAGTTTATGTGTGTTCATGTTCACGTTTTGTGAAGGCTAACCTTTGTTGTAGGTCTGCAAAGCATTCAAACATTCAAGCATTCAAACAAGAAAGATTCAAATCCTTGAGGTGATGTGTATGAATTAAGTCCTTCAAGGAAGCCATTGAAGGGTGTTGAGTCGTAGCACTTTGTGATTTCATCATTCCTTCCTTTCGATTATCATTTCCTATCATTGACATTGTCATTGTGGAAGTGGAAAAACTTACACAAGGTTTGAATGAGGCAAGCCCCTAGATGGCCCAACATTTTCTCCCTCTTTAAATGTGAAAGTTATAGGTTTGAAGAGGATTGGGGAAGGATTGAAGTAAAATTCTCCATTGTTGCATTCAAAGCCCTAAAAGTTTTCAAGCTACAGAAACTCAATTACATAATTTACTAACAACATTTTGATAATTCTACAACTCGGAATCAAGAGCTTAGATCCAGCATTAGAGGACTATAGAATCAATTTGAGGACCCCTCATCAAAGACCCATTCACCCTTGGGTGACTGAGTCCCTTTGCACATGTCAGATCCAACTTTTGGTGATAGATACACATCATTTTACACTTCCCAAATCTACCTATAATCTAAACTTTTAGTCTGTGTATTTCTAGAATATTACATTTTTCCATATTAGGTCACATAGTTCAATTAGGTTAGTCATTCCAAATCATTTCTAATTCATTTCTAAGACTCAAAAGGATCAGATGTAGGTCTGATTGGCTCACCTTTGAGGTTGAAATTCAATCTTTGTACCTTGTTGATTTACATCCTAATGAAACCCTTGGAAACTTGGGAGTGATCTTAGGTTTAGATAATAAACTTAGTATCATCACCACCATTTTTCTATGTTTAAAATTTTATAAGGCTATGACCCCTAATAACATCATGTTCTAACACTCCCTCTAATGTTAATAGGTGGAATCACATGTCAATTTTCATAAAATAAAAAATGAAGCACCCTGGTAATGAAGGCCTTCTTTGATAGTGATAAATAGGGACACAAATATATGCCAAAATGAAGAGCATATATTTTGAATTACATGAAAATCGTCTTGTCACAATTTATAATCCCAGTGTTTACATATTTAATGGAATTCTATCAAGGAGTTTACATGCTCTATTTATGGTTCCTCATTTTCTACACATGTCAACCAAATAATTTCCAACTAGAACATCTAACAAAAACATCCTTCTTCCATTATGTATTGATGGATGTCCATACCCTAATTTGTAGCTCCCATTTTGACAAGACATGGATATATTATTTTGTATCGCGTAAGGGAAATCCTATTGAAAATATTTTATGGCTATGATTCTTTCTTTCTTTTTAATTATGCATAAATGGTTAAGGGTCTAATTTGCATCTATGTCAACATTTATCACAATACTTTGTCATGTTTGTAAAGAAATTTTAGTTTTTGTATTGGTTGGTGTTAATTCACAATTTAATTATAGATGCTTTGCTTAATTTTTTATGGATCATTACTATATGTTTAGTAGCTTAACTATTTTTATTGAAAGAAACATGAAAAATTATTCATGCTTATGTTCATGAAAATGTCTTATGATATCCTTTCTAATGATCATTAGGTTATATACAATCAAAGTGACTATATGGAATAATTTATGCTCATTGGAAAATGACAAATGCATATAATTAATTGTGGTATTTATTATTCCTACACTAAGAATCAAATTTTCTTGATCATTGTGTAACTAACTATTTTTGTGATTATATTTATAGGAAATCTAACATGGTCTATCTTTAAAATAAATGATGTAGGTGTTGTTTTATGGATGTGTAATATACTTTTAAAAAGTATCTTCTATGTTTTTTATCAAAAGGGTGAAATACAAAAGTATCTCTTGAAGAGTCAATGTGGCTTTGCATATTTGTGGTAGAGTTTCAAATTACCACCTTACAAGATGATGACTAGAGTTATTTTTATCTTATCAAAGACTCTTGTTTTAAAAGAAATACGAAAAAAAATTGAAGACCATGGACACTTCACTCAAGTGAAAGTCTTCCAGATGTCATAAATTTTCTCTCCAATTATATTCAAGAGAAAGTATTCTATGATAAATAAGAAATATATTGTAATCTTAGTCATCACATATCAAACCTTTGTGCAATTATTTACTTTAAGGTGATGGAATTCATGGGGAGTGTGCATGTATATGACACCTCCTAGTGGTTAAATCATAGATATAAGACCTAATAGGCATAGCATAGGACCTTTAGGCATTACATGCTCCAAATTAAATTCAATGCTTGGCCATAAGGAGATGCCATTGAGGGGGAGTGTGCATAACAATGGAATCTCTAGATATAAAACCTCAAGCATAAAATAAGACCTATAGGTGTTTTAACACCTCAAGATGGCTAAATCCTTAGGTGTGAAACCTAGCAAGCATAATCAAGTCATAATAGGTATAACACAAGACCTCTATGCATTAGTAATTCATTTAGGCATACAATAAATCCTATAGGCATATTAGGAAATTATTCTCTCTATAAATATTCCACTTGTAAAAGCATTGTATTATATAAGTCCTATAAGCATTACATGATGAACTTGAGGTGAGGCTAATTTAAGGAGACTCAAAATCCAATATTTTTTTAAAATACGTCATATATAGCATCTTTTTATTAACACTTACAATAAATATTCTATTAAAAATAGATTGAACCTAGAGACACTCCACACACTTTGACATGGTCAATAATATCGCTAATGGATAGTGATATAATTCATTATAAATCTCCAAATTCACTCTCTCAAATGAGAGAGAACCTCTATAAATATAAGAGAAAGGGTGGAAAAATAACTAAAGGGGTATTAGTCGCACCTATTCAATAATCACCATTCATAAATAATTAATAATCTAATAGCTATTAGGCTATAATTGTTTTAAATGGGATATTCTCAATAAAGCATATAATATATAAGGTTTTATAGCCTTATATTAGAACAGAGATTTTATAAGGGTATGACCCCTAATAATATTATGTTCTAACATATTTGGACTTTGGTCATTTTTTTGTATGGATCATAGTGCCTCACATAGACATATGCATAACATACTAATGTCTTCAATATAGACATATGTGTAACACACTAGTGTCCTCAACATAAACTTTTATATTTCATTTCTAGGTTCCTCTCTATTGTACATTTATAGTTTTGCTTTTAGCTTGTTAATTTAATAATTTATTAATGTAAAATAACAATAGTTTCATTTCTCGTGTAGTGTTTTAATTTGACTATAAAATAGTAATCTTTCAAGGTTAAAATACATTAGGATTAATTAGAATTATATATACTTTATATGGTATATTAGAAATATATTAGGTTCATTTTCCATAAAGGCTAGTTGATCCTAAGTGGAGTGTTGAGTGAGATCGTTTGATAAATGAAACTAGACTTTCTTTTATTGAATCAAATTTCATACATTATAGCTTGTTCACATCAAATAGAACTAAAAATTTACTAATGATTTGATAAAAACAATGGATGGGTCCCTCTTATAGTTAATAATATAGCCAAGGGAAATCCTTCAAGGATTTTGGAAAGATCCTAATAAAAAATGCATCCCAAGGTAAGAGGTATCCAACAATAAAATTGCACAAGCCTTAATGCGTACATTTGGATCCCCATCTCATTAAAACTTTAATAGATTAGGAAATTCCTTAGATAAAATAAAATTATAGACAACATGTTCCAAGGGCTTCTTCAAGTATTTTGTATAGGTCTCAAAGAAAGGATCGTGAGTTGAAGGTGGCAGTATCTCAAATTTCATTCTTGTTGGATTCATAAGAAATGTTTGGAAAGCTTCATAATCATAATTATGTAGTTTTGTATATGATCTTGGGGAAACACACTAGACATCTATGTGGTAGCAACATTATATAGTGATGGTAGACCCTATTATGGCAGGTAAAGAGGCAAAAAAAAATTGTTATCAACATGTTATGAATGTTCACATATTCAATGATTCTATAGGCACCATATAATAAATGGGTAGATAGGAGAATGGAGAAAAAGTTGAGGTGGGGAGAGGAAGGGTGAAAGACATTATAAAATTTTACCATCATGTCTAATTCACCAAAGTATGCATACACCAAAATAGGTACACACAAGCACATTCATGTTGCTTAGATGATGTAATGTTCACTTTTTGGATTGGTTTCTTCTCAAGGTAATAAAAGGTAGATTATTGGTGGTAGAGACACTATTTGAATAGGCCATAGAATTCTTACAGTCTATTTGATTTAGTGAAGTTGGAAAGTAATAGCCACCTTGTTTGAATTCAAATAATCTACAATAGTTACCAATAGCAAATCATGTAGTTAACTATAGAATGAAGGTTGCACCAAAGAGACCGATACATAAACAAGGAAATGTAGTAACAAGACAAACTCTTTCCTCTTGCAAGACACATAATTTAAAGGAAACAAGCATCAATGAAATTAAAATGAGTTCAGAATGTTGCCCCCAATCAACAAAATTGATTCTTAGACAATGGTGACAGGAACATACAAATTCATTCCTTATTCAAATAACAAAATATAAAGTTCTCAAACACCAACGATAGAAAACAGAATCATAATGTATTAAATGCAATGCATAACTAAGAACAAGGATGGTTGATCCTCTACCAACCCCAATGACTCCATTCTCCTCCATGTTCTTTTCTCCTTGTGAGTTGTTCATACCCTCTTCCCCCATGCAACAATTAGGGGTCTTCATGCCTTTTCTTGGTTGCCAAAAATTATTCCTAAACCAGTATGCTTAAAACCCGTCGATCTCTCCATTTTCCAAGTAGTCTCTTCCAATTTTTCTTTTTCCTTGGTTTTCAATAACAATTTGGCCTCTCTCACCGTTGTAACCACTTTTTACCAAAAACATGGATAGTGAGCTAAAGGTAGACTCAAGGTTTTTAATGCCACTCAAAAATCACCACTTGTCATAGCACAAGGAATTAAAAAGGATACAAGGAACAAAATAAATGCAATAACCCAAAACCAAAATGTGCAAATCAAAATTGGGCAATGCCCTTGCATCAGGCTCCCCGAGGGGGGGGGAACAAAATATCATGAACTCATGTTCATGAGGTCATCGATGGAATTACCATATTTAGATATTTCAAGTGTGAACAACCAAGAAGCATCCTCCAAAGGATGATTGCGCTATTTTACCAAATACTTGAAATCCTCTTTGTCGCGGGTCCTCTTTAACAATTGTTTATCAAAAATGCATTCAATTTCCAATGGAACGGATTTGGTCAGATGCTAGTCTTTAGTGAATTTCAAATCTAACTCTATTTTTTCTTCATCTATAGCACCTTTGACTAGATACAAATCTGTTACATTGAAGATTGGTCAAATTCCCATGCCTAGAGGAAGGCTAATCTCATAGGCATTCACTAAAAACTTCCAAAAATATTGCAAGGACTGATTTTCTTCATTTTTAGTTTGTTATATTCACCTGTAGGAAATTTTTCTCTCCTCAGATGAGCCAACACAAGATCACCCACCAGAAAATGAACCTCTCTCCACTTCTTATCAACATGATTTCTTCCTTCAATGTCCATCTTAACCTCCTCATGAAGGTCATGACTTTGGAAAAATATTCACCATCTGCACTTCTTTTCTCCATGTCACCAAGATTTTTGAGTTCCAAGACATCCCTATGATTTATGCCATAAACAATATAAAAAGGACTAAAACCTGTACTCTAATTTGGAGAATCATTGTAAGCAAACTCAGCCTATGTTAAATCCATATCACAATTACCAGGTGTGTTCCAACAAGGCACATCAACATGTCACCAAGACTTCTATTCACCACCTTGGTTTGACCATCCGGTTGGGGGTGATAGACAGAATTGAAACTAAGATGTTTTCCCAAATTTTTCTAAAGGGTTCTCTGAAATTCCCTACAAACTTTGTACCCTATCCAATACAAAACTCCTTGGAATACCATGTAAACAAACCACTTTAAAAAACAAATTAGCAATATTGGTTGCATCACTAGTCTTCTTGCATGGGATAAAATGCACCATTTTAGAGAACCTATCCACAACTACAAATACAAAATCATTGCCTCTTTAAGTCCTAGGCAAACCCACAACAAAATCCATAATTACAAAATCCCATGGTCAAGATGGAACAGGAAATGGTTGATACAACCCAGTATTTTTACTTCTTCCCTTTTCATATTGACATACTCTACACCTCTCCACATACTTCTTGACATCAGCCTACATTCTTGGCTATTAATAGTGTGTACTCGCCTATAGATAAGTTTCATCCTATCCAAAATATCCTCCTAGGTTGCCATAATTTTTCTCTTTCAAGAGATTCTCCCTCATTGATCCCCAAGGTATGCACAATTGACTTCCTTTGAACAAAAAACCTTCTTGTAGCATATACTCAATCCAAGGACCCCTATCTCTATTGATTGGACTGCTGCAAGCTTCATATACATCTTTGTAATCTAGATTATTTGTATACAACTCCTTCAAACTATCAAAACCAACACTATTAGCCTGAATTTCATGCAAAAATAAATGTCTTCTACTTAATGCATCGACAACCTTATTTGTTTTTCCACTCTTATGCTTCAACATAAAATTATAACTTTGAAGATACTCTACCCACTTTGCATGCCTCTGATTTAATTTGTGCTAACTATTAATAAATTTTAATGCATGGTTATCAGTGTAAACAAATAAATCCTTAGGAAGCAAGTAATGCCTCCACTTATTCAAAGATTGAACCAATGCATAGAATTCAAGATCATAGGCAGAATATTTCTTCTTAGCATCATTTGGTTTTTCACTAAAATAAGCAATCGGTTTACCTTCCTGGCTAAGAACAGCCCCTATTTCCAAGCCACTAGCATCACATTCAACTTGAAATACTTTATTGAAATCAGGCAATGCTAGTATAGGTTGCTCAGTTACTCTATGTTTAAGAAATTTAAAACTCTTTTCAACCTCTTGAGTCCATATAAACTACTTTTTAGACCCCTTAATTTATTCAAGTATAGGAGCAACTACATGATTGAAATTTTTGATAAACTTCCTGTAAAAGATATCAAGCCAATGAAAACTCCTTACCTCAGAGCACTCCTTGGTGTTGGCCAATCAATGAAACTTTTTCCTTTTCCATTTTTATCCCTTCATTGGATACCACAAAACCCAAATAATTCAATTTAGTTTCCATAAACACACTTCTTCAAATCTACAACTTCTCTTCATGCAACCTCGTCATCACCATCTTCAAATGTTGTAGATGCTTTCCTTTAGACCTGCTAAAAACCAAGATGTCATCAAGATACACAATAAAAAAATTCCCTAGAAAAGGTTTTAAGAATTCATTCATGAGCCTCATAAAAGTATTGGGTGCATTTGTGAGCCCAAAGGGCATAACTAGCCATTCCTAAAGTTCATCATTCATTGTAAATGTTGTCTTTCACTCATCTCCAGGTCTAATTTGAATATGATGATAACCACTTTTTAGATCTATCTTCAAAAAAATACTTAACACCACCCAATAAATCCATAAAATCATCTATTCTAGGAATTAAAATCTATATCTAATAGTTATCTTATTAATTGCCCTCAAGTCTGTGCACATTCTCGATTCATTTCCTTTCTTAGGCACTAAGACTATAGGAACAACACAAGGACTTAGACTCTCTCTTATCAACTCTTTCTGAAGTAATTCTTCAACTTGCCTTCTAATCTCATCATTCTCTTAGGGAATCAATTTATATGCAGCCTTGTTTGGAAGGATAGCCCCTAGAATCAAATCGTTGTGATGACTAATAATTCGTATAGGAGGTGGATCGTTAGGAAAATCTATTTCCATAATATCCTTATGTTCCTCCAAGATATCTTTTATCTCCTTGGGTAGATCCTCCAACTTTGTAGAGGTAAGTGACTCCTTGGGTTTGAGCACCAAATCAAGTCTCATTTATTCCTCTTTCATGATATGCAAGAACTATTTTCCACTCACCAACATTATCTTTTTGTTGTTGCTACTACTATTGTCCTCTTATTGTTCATGCATAGGAAAAAAAGTATGCTTAATGCCATCCTTTTCAAAGGTATAGGTGTTACTCCTCCCATCATGTACAGCTTTCTGATCAAACTACCAAGGTCTACCAAGCAATACATGGCACACATCCATGGGAATGATATCACAAATCACACTATCCTTATAACTGCCAATCTAAAATTCTACTAAGGCCTATTCATCTACCAACAACTAATGCCCTTTCTATAGCCAAGAAACTTTATAAGGTGTAGGATGTTTAGTTCTCTTAAGACCTAACTTACCACCATTTTTACAACCACTAAATTATTTGTACTACCACTTTCAGTAATCAATTTGCAACACTTACCTTTTCCCTTGCACTTTGTATTGAATAAATATTTTTCATTGTTCTGGGTCTTTATTCTCCTTTGATGGCTTCAACAACACTCTCTTCAATAGCAAAGACTCTCCAGTCTCAGGTTCCTCGTTGTGATGAGTAGGTGATCCTACACTTACCTAATGTGCTTGCATGATTTGATTGCTCCTTTCTAACCTTGGGTGACCTCTTGCAATCTCCAAACACTCCCAACTCTTATGACCAACATATTGATTGAATTTGAAACATTTACCAGCAAAACCTCTTCCTCTTCATTGATAACCACCTCTACCAAAAGGTATTCCTCCTTTGTTCTAATAGCCTCCTCTTTCTTGATTAGCTAGCCCACTCGAACTACTAGCCCCTTCATCTTGATTATTTTGTTGTCCCCTACCATCCTATGGTCTTCTTCCTCTAAATCCTCTTCCTCTATTTCTTCCTTGTTGGTTTTGCTTCCTCGTGACCTTCTCTTCTACCTTAATTGAAAACTAATGGGCTTCCTCAAGAGTTCTCAGAGACACCAAACTTAGCTCATCTTGTAAACTATATTTCATCCCATTCAAATATCTTGCCACATTTTCCATACCCTCTTCACTATGGCCTAACCAAATCACCAACTTATAGAACTATTTTATATATTCTTTTACGGATATATCCTTTTGCTTGAGATTCTGCAATCTTTTGAAAAGATTGGTTTGATAGTCTATCAGAAGGAACTTCATCTTCAATTTGGAAACCATTCGGTCCCAAGAAGTGATTTTTTCCTTGTTTTGTTGGAAATATGTGCCTCAAACAATACAAGCTGAAACCTCCATTAGAGCCAAGTCGGTGTGATATTCTAAATGTCTGGCCGACTAAGCAGTTTGTATCATCATGTTTTGCACAGGTCGTTGTGACCTTGCAAGAGTCTTGCTGAATGGTTACTATTTGGAGTCTATCGTTGTAACATAGAGCAGTCGTTGTGATCTCTTACCGCGCTGACACCTCTAGCCGACAGGCCATTCAATCATGTATCAGGGAGACTCTTGGCAACCACGGGCTTCAGGATAACCTATGACTGCTCAGTAAGAAGTCTCTATGAAAGTTAATGTCTCTCTGATGAAGGCTCAAGTGTTAGTCATCGGTGTAACACGGTGGCTCAGTGAGAAGTCCTAGCGAAAGTAACTTGTCTCGCCGACAGTGCTTTATGTTGGAGCCTTCGGGGTAAGTCTTGGCATTCGGTATGTTCTCTTAGCGAAGGGCATATGCCTTCGCAACTGGTGATAGTTTCGGGGTGACAATAAAGATCTCATGAAGATGTCTCAACGATAAGCTTTTGTCTTGTCGTCTGTGACTTGGTGCTTGGTATGACTTAAGTCTTCAAAGTAACATTTGTTATCTCGATGAAACCTCTTGGCGACAATGATAAGTCTTGTCAACTATTCTTTGGAGCTTGATATGACTTGATCTCATCGGTATAACATCTCACCGAAAGCTATGAGTTTTGGCGATAGCGATACATGTGGAGAACATCGGCGTGAGGTCCTAGCGAGAACGATATGTCCTACCAATAGAATATTTCTTCGAAGTGACTTGTGACATCGATATGAAGTCTCACCGAAGCTCGATACTCTTTCCAAATGGAATGCTCATGTCTATATGACTTTGTTATAACCTTTGATGACTCGCTATGATCTCCTGGTGAAATCGATATGTCTGGGCGACTACGTGGTGACTCAATGTAACACATGAAGCTCGAGAGAACGTCTTGGCGACTACAATGACTCTTGGCGATATCAATATGAAGTCTAAGTGGCATCGGCGAGACACTGTTAGTGTCTCACCGAGATGCCAACACAGTGCGAATTCTGTTGACCGATTGACTGTCCTATGTGGAGTCTCGTGGACGAATAGGAGGAGCCGAATGTGAACAGTTAGTAGTTGGTTTGTTGTGACAGTTCTATGAGGAAGCTCGACAGACAAGGAATGCCATGGGTATAGTCTACAGTTGAAAATGCTCGTTGGTTCGATAGTTCGATGGTTGGTTGATTAACAAATGATGTATGATCAATAAATGATTTATGTTCTGTATAGACTATAACCAAAAGTTCTTGTACAATTTTTCTCATGGTGAATGCTGCTGTAAACAGACACCAGAAAGATAAGTCTGGAAATTGTATGTAATCCTTATTACTGTAATACAAAGTGATTTCTCTTGGTGTGGTGTTTTTTTCTCCCGTAAGGGTTTTCCCACGTATATTTGGTGTTCTTGTGTGATTGTCAAATACTTTGTTTCTGTTATATGTTTCATAGTGCATCTTAATTGGACTGTAGTTGTAAAATTTTAAAAGTATATCTACATTCTTTCCTGAGGTATTGACGTTAGGAGAATTGTTTATGCATCTGATTTTCCTTACATATTTTTCTTTCATCTTTCAGACTACATGAAATCCCACCACATTTTAGTGTGGTCTTTAATCCTTATACAAGAAAACTTAACTTTTCTTTCCTCTACAACTCCTTCATATTCAAAATATGTTTCCAAATCATTGATCCAATCAATGAGCTCTTCCCCATTTAAGCTTCCAAAATATGTAGGAACCTCAATTATTGGTTTGTCTCCCACATTCATAATAGCTCTTATCAACCTTTCTTCCACTCCTAGTTCTTCTCGAGCTTCAACATCAATTTGTGGTTTCTCTTCTTCTTTGACTTCGCTAACATCATCAATGACTATTCCCCTTCGTTGTGCCTACTCCATGGCATCTAACCTTGCTGACAGGTTGTACAAAACCTCTAGAACTCCTTCTTCATTACCTCTTCGTCCACCACCTTGAGCACCTCCTCTTCTCATCCTTCTTGGTGGCATTCATTCCACTTCCCAAACTCTTGATTTCTTACTGCTCTAATACCAAAATAATAGTCGCCTTGTTTGAATTCAAATAATCTGCAACAGTTACCAACAGTAAATGCAATTCACTACAAAATTAAGGTTACACCAAAGAGATCGATACACAACCAAGGTGATAGTAACGGGACAAACTCTTTCCTCTTGCTATAAGGAAGCTAAGGTAGCAAATCAACTTCCTACACTAATCTTGAGAGGAGAATAATGCAAAAAAATTAAAAATCTTTAATAGTTACAGAAACTTAAATAGAAATAAGCATAAATATCATGCATACCATGACATAGTGATTTACATAGGGAAAACCCTTTCGGGAGAAAAAACCCCACACTCCAAAAGCTGCCCAATATATTATCCAGAAATCACAAAGATTAAAATATACTTGCATAGCAAGGTTCTCATAGGAGTATCACCACCAAAGATTCAGAGACAACATGACTGTTATCAAACTCTCAGAATACATCACCGTCTCTCTCAGCTGTAATACAACACCCTCATAAAATAGGATTACATTCTAGGGGAAGACAGGCCAACAAAATATCCAACATTAGATCTAAAACCTAATAACTAATGGTCTAGATTTACAATACATTGTTTATATAATGTATGTTAGCCATTTTAGGAGTTTCCTAAAAAATTTAACAAAATATTCTTTACACACATCCCACTCCCCCCCTTGATACCATTTTATATTACACCTATCAATATACATATATATACATATATATATATATATATATATATATATATATATATATGTATATGTATGTATATGTATATATGTATGTATATATGTATGTATATATATGTATATATATGTATATATATATGTAGACACTGAAAAATGTCTTGAGTCATATCATACACTTGAATCAAGTATACTAACATCATTTCCTCTCGAAATCCATCCTCTTTTTGTTTAATTAATTAAATTAGTCTAGCTATTTAATTGATTGCATCATTTTTGTCTATTAACCTAACACATTTAATCGGGTTAATTCCTCCCCTTTTCACACTAACATTTCATCTCATTAAATTAAATAAATCAAAGTATTTAATTTAATTTGCTAAGTCTTCTTATTTAATTAAATAACCCTAAGTTATTTAATTAAATGTCATTTAACCTTTCCCCCTATTCATTAAATCATTTTATTTAATGAATATCATCTAAATTCTTCTAACCCTCTAATTGTATAATTAACATTGTTTAATTATCAATTATATTAATTAATCTAATTCCCCCCCTCCACTTGCAAGGGAATATTCCTCCTTTGCACATTCCTCCAAAAGGGGAATATTCCCTCTTCTTTTGCACAATTAAACTTTGTTTTAATTTACAAAATATCCTTTTTCCCTCACCTATGAGAATATTCTCTCTCCTCCAATCATTTGAAAAAGGGATATTCTCACAAAGCTTCATTTGCAAGATAGCTTGAAACCTCTTGAGCAAGTTAACTTTTGACCTCTTAATTAGGTCAAAAGTGTTTTTTTTTGGAAGGAATGAGAACCCTTGATTAAAATCTCATCTTGCATTTTCACCCGTTCCTGAGAATCCATGATGCATGCCTCTTCTTTCCTCCATCCTTGACCATTGATTAGATTTTTCAATCTCAACCCTTCATTTCTCATTTGCTTTCCTATAAATAGAAGACTATTTAGAGACAAATGGATCCATATTTCAATTGCAAACTTATATTGTTGAATTCACTCATGCTCACACTCATACTTTACTCGCATTTAGCATATTTTAGTTCATTTTTAGTTGCATATTAGTTTTAAGCTTCCATGCATCCATCTTAGCTTGTTTATAAATTAGGGTTTGAATCTTTTAGCTTAGAATCCATTTAGATTAGCTTAGAAATTGCATACTTAGATCATTTTTAGCATAAAATCATGTTAATTTAGCTTGCATCATGTTTAATTTAGCATAAATCATATTTTCATCCACATATCACAATAGTTTCATCGATCCTCTTCAATAGAATCGATTGGAACAAGCTCATTGATCACGAGATTGGGAAAGGGTCATTGTTCCGCATCAACACGACACCAATTCCAAAATGGGATAAGTTTCAAATGGGTTAGAATAGACATTTTAAATGCTTTCACAGTTCATAGTGTTTAGTTTCAATAAATGTTTAGCTTAACTTTCAATTTGATTGATCCTATTTAGATTGAGTATTAGTGGCTTTTTTATGCTTCAATTCATCACATGGATCAAGCGTAATCGCCCCACACTGATATCCTCAGTTGACAATATATATATATCCTATCAACAATAACCTTTATATAATTGCAAGGTTGAGACACATTTTGCCAACAAATCTCCCACTTATCGAACACCTTGCAAGAGCAATGGGAGGGAGTAAACATTGTCTCTTAATTGCTAGAGGCCAAAAGGCCTATAATCTCTTAACACCATTTGAACTTCTTTGTGCTGACAAGCTTAGTTAGAGAATCAACAACATTCATCAAAGTCTCTACCTTAACCGGCTTCACCCTGCCATATTTGACCATATCTCGAACAAAATGATATTGTACATCAATGTCCTTGGTCCTAGCATGAAATTTCAAGTTCTTGGCTAGACATATCGCACTCTAGCTATCGCAATAAATTGTCACTACAACTTATTTTATTCCAATATATAAACATAGTCTCTTAAGCCAAATGGATTATTTAGAAGCATGCGTAGCTATCATATACACTGCTACAGTAGTGGACAAATCAACCATAGCCTATCGCTTACTCATCCAACTAATAGCACCACCGAATAATGTGAACACATAAGCACTAGTAGATCATCTACTATCAATATCACCTTCCCAATCTGAATCCACATAACCATGAATATCAAGGGAAATATCATCTTCAGTCACATTACTATGATAACATAAGGAACAATTTGAGGTACCGTGTAAATATCTGAAGACCCTTTTCACTGCATCCCAATGAATTATACCAAGATTAGACACATATCTAGAAAGAACTCCCACTATTTAGGCAATTTCTGGTCTAATGCAAACCATAGCATACATCAAACTTCCAACTACACTTTGATAAGGCACTCTTCTCATGTCTTCCATCTCTAATGGAGATGTTAGACAATCTAAACTAGATAACTTTGTTCCAACAGAAAGGGGAACACACAATGGTCTACAATCTTGCATGTTGAATCTCTATAAAATTGAATTGACATACTTACTTTGGCCAATCCATAGCTTTCTATTCACTTTATCTCTTTTAATTTCCATCCCAATAATGTGTCTAGATGCACCAAGATCTTTCATTTCAAATTTAGCAGCAAGTTGAGATTTTAGTTCTGAAATCATACATTTCCCTTTGTCAATAAATAACATATCATCAATATATAATACAATAAACAGGAAATGATCACCATTAGTTTTATAATAAATACAATGATCTGATTTAGAAAGCTCAAATCCCAAACTCAACACATATGTATCAAATTCTTGGTACCACACCCTAGGACTCTATTTTAAGCCATACAAATATTTCTTCAATTTGCAAACCAACTTACTTTTACGTTTCACCACATAATTCTCTAGTTGTGTCATATAAATATCCTACTCCAAGTCTCGATGAAGGAAATTAGTTTTCACATCCATTTGCTCAACCTATAAACCATAAGCAATAGCAATAGCAAGCAAAAATCTAATGGATGTCATTTTTGCAACAAGAGAGAATATCTCACCATAATCAACACCCTCAACTTGAGAGTAACCTTTCGCAACCAACCTTGCTTTGTACTTCTCAATACCTCCATATGAACCAATATTTTTCTTGAACACCCATTTGCAACCAACAATTTTTTTCCTTTAGGAAATGGTACAAGATTCCATGTATCATTCTTTTTCAAAGATGCAATTTCTTGATCCATAGAAATCTTCCAGGATTTTGCATCATTCATACCTAATTCCTCTTCTACAAATTTGTTCATCCATGTTAGTATTCAAAGCAAAAATGCATCTCCAATCATTAGGTGTATACCTTTTAGGTGGTTGTCTATCCCTTGTAGATCTACGAACAAGTTGAGTTGGAGGTTCTTCCTCCTCTTCAGAAGATTCAAAGCTAGGTGATCTCTCCTCAACTTATTGTCTATCCATGAGCCTCGATTCAACTTTCTCATGTGTAGAAGGAAATTTAATCACATCTTCTTGTTTACTTTGTTTTGGCTGTAATGTAACAGAAGAAGGCTTAGTTTCTCTAAAAATAACACTTCTACTATATATTACCTTTTGTGCAATAGGATCCCAAAGCTTGTAACATTTCACACCATAACTATATCCGATGAAGATACATTTCACATACTTTTTCTCCAACTTTGTTCGCTTCTCCTTTGGCACATGTGTATATGCCTCACAACCAAAAACTCTAAGATGTCTTAATGAAGGCTTGTGACCTGAACATGCCTCTATAAGCATCTATCAACAAGAGCTAATGTAGGAGACTTGTTAATCAGGTAATAGTGTAGTGGCAACAGCTTTAGCCCAAAACCTTTGTTCTAGGCCAGCACCACTCAACATACTCCTATCCTTCTCCATTGGTGTCCTATTCATTCTTTCTGCAACTCCATTTTGTTGCGGAGAATACAGGGTTGTCTTTTGTCTATGAATACCACAATCTTTATAGAATCTATCAAAATCATTAGAGAAAAATTCACGGCCATTATCAGTCCTCAAACATTTTATTTATTTCCAGTTTGCAACTCAACCATTGCTTTAAATTATTTAAATTGACTGAAAACTTTAGATTTTTTCTTTAAAAAATATACCCATATCCTTCTACTATAATCATCAATAAATGAAACATAATATGTGGATTTACCAATCAAAGGAACATCTACAAGACCAAACACATCATAATGAATAAGATCCAATATACCACAAGATTTATGAGAACTCGAGTAAAATTGAACACGGTTTCATTTTCCATAAATGCAATGCTCACATAAATCAAATTCAAGATTACAATCAGACAAACCTTCAACAAGGTTTTTATTTTTCAAGGTCCTTAGACCCTTTTCTCCAATGTGGCCAACTCTCTAGTGTCATAACATAGTTTTCTCTGTAGGTAAATTTGTCTCAAAAGAAAGAGCACCCTTGGGTACCCAAAAGCCATGACCATATGTTTAAGGTGAAACCATCACTTCTTCCACAGACTTGCTTTTCACAGAAGTACTATTGCCCTCAATAGTGCATGCATCCAACTTATACAATGTGTCATATATGACACCTCTAGAAATCACCATAGCACCTATGACCATCTTGCATCCCGCATCAAAAAATACTACCTACAAACCTACATCTATTAGTTTTCTCACAGATAACAAATTTTGTGTTAATCTAGGGATATGCAACACACCAGTAATCCTTTTTATTCCACCATCAGGAAACCTGATTTTAACTTTACCATGGCCAAAAATGTCTAAATGAGAATCATCACCCAAGTACACCTTACCTCCATCAAATTCTTCATATTCAAAAAACCAATCTCTATTAAAGGTCATATGGAAAGATGCACTTGATTCAATTAACCATGCATCATTACCGTGATGAGTTTCCCAAAGCTACAATGAATG